>JAACNH010001232.1:0-37122 GCA_019447015.1 Hymenochirus boettgeri
GTCCCCTCCTTACTGACAGTCTATCTCAGGGTCCCCTCCTTACTGACAGTCTATCTTAGGGTCCCCTCCTTACTAACAGTCTATCTTAGGGTCCCCTCCTTACTAGGGTCCCCTCCTTACTGACAGTCTATCTCAGGGTCCCCTCCTTACTAGGGTCCCCTCCTCGCTGACAGTCTATCTTAGGGTCCCCTCCTTACTAGGGTCCCCTCCTCGCTGACACTCTATCTTTTCTAATCGATATCTCTTCCTCCCCACTCAATCCTCCCACCATTTACTCCATTCTCCTCTTAGTATCAGACAGAGGTGTAGGAGCCCATTAGGAAGTATCACTATTCCCTATATTAAATGACACTATATCATGGTCACTATTCCCTATATTAAAAGACACTATATCATGGTCACTATTCCCTATATTAAATGACACTATATCATGGTCACTATTCCCTATATTAAATGACACTATATCATGGTCACTATTTCCTAAGCTTCCCATTACCTTCATCTCCAAAATGAGCTCAGGGTTATTAGATATCACCAGATCCAACAACGCTTTCTCTCTAGTAGGAACTTCTACCATCTGTGAAAGAAAATGCTCATATAGTAAATTTAAGAACTTGATACCTTTTGAGGTGCTGGCAGTTCCCTTACTCCAATCTATGTCAGGGTAGTTAAAATCCCCCATAACCAGAACATGCCCCATACCAGCAGCCTTCGCCAACTGCATATGGAGATTCATTTCCACATCCTCACTGGCATTTGGCGGCTTATAACATACCCCAACAATAATTTACCCACTTTCTTACTTCCTGTACATAGCTCCACCCATATTGTTTCTGCCTTATCGCCTATACCCCCATCTATCTCATCTTTTAAAGGGCATGTCCACCCCCAAAACTGCAATCCCCCCCACTACTGGCTCCAATCTGTAGTGTAGTAAAATCCTCACATCCCAGATCCAATTGGTTGCCCTGTTATCCCTCCCCAAAGTCCCAAAGACTGGCCACCAGGAGTACTGCAGAGTCCACATAGGACTCTGCTTCCTGTCTCCCCTCCGGGAGAATTTTGCCATGCACAGAAGAGCCCTCCCCCCCTCCCTCCCCGGGGTGCCCCTACCATGAAGCAATCTGAAACATTTGCTCAGGACACACGGCACACCCTGCTCAGGGCAGCAGTAAAAAAAAAACCTCCTTGCAATACCACATTTTAACACAAGTCCACCAATCAGTGTTAAGTCAGCCCTCCAGTTCACCAGTCAGTAGTAGTCAGCCCACCATACCCACCTGCAATATCCATGCCTATGTTCCCTGATGAAGCCACGCCCACTTCCCGTGTCACCCCTTGTCTGCCGATAGGCGGCATTTAAAAGTTGTTTCAGGTGTTAAAATCTCTAGGAACACCCTGCCTCCCCCTCCGTCTCTCTCCTGATTTGGTCTCCCTCCCCCTAGCATTAAACCCCTTTGCCATAATATAGTTATTGGTCCCCCAGCCCCAATCGCATTACTATTATAGTCCCTTGATCTTTACTTACCTTACCTCTCTCCTTCGCCATTCTACACTAGTGGCAGCTGCGTCCGTGATTGGGTGCCTCTCAGCCAATCACGGATGCGGCTGCCAGTCCCGCCCCCTGCTTGCAGTTCTATGCAAGCAGAGGGCTGGGATTTGCGACGAAGGAGAGAGGTAAGGTAAATAAAGATTGGGGGACTTTCTTGCTATAATAGTAATGCGGTTGGGGCTGGGGGATCAATAACTATAATATGGCACAAAGTTAGTTTAAAGGGTGGACATACCAACATGAACCAAGACCGCCAGATCACTCCCAGCCCCACCCAATAATCTGTCTACACAATCCACCACATGCCAAACCCTAGCACCAGGCAGGCAACTCACTGTTCAGCATGTAGGGTCTTGGCGGCAGATTACCCTATCTACCCTTCTAATAATGGAGTCCCCTACCACTACCACCTGCCTATCCCTCCTAGCCCCCAGTTCTCCCTCCCTTGTATTAGAGATGGACTTCTCCTGGGTGCTCAAGGGAATGGCCCGCTCCATACATGCTACTTCTGAGCCATCCTCCTCCATAGCTTCACCTAACATGGCAGTTCTGTTGGGATCGACCAGCTGGGAAGAAGCATCCCTACCCTTCCATCCCCTACTTCCCCTGGTGACCCTTACATATCTATCTTCCTTTACCACCTTGTCTGACCAATTTCCAACCTCCATTTGAAGCTCTGGGTAAATAAGTCCCTCTGTCTTCTATGCGCATCGCACTTGCGCATACGTGTAGAAGACAGAGTCCATCGCGACCTGTCAGACTATGCGGCAGGGAGCAAGCGATCGGGTAAGTTCGTAACCTTCTCTCTTGGCTCATGATCATTTTATTGACGCTGCTCCTTTACCTCCAATTCTTCAATAAAACCAAATTTCCATTTATTTTTTGAGTGCAGATACCCTTTAATGTCCCATATTGGGTGATAAATGGAATACTCTTTATCTTATTTCTTGTCCAGGCAATCATTGGCTCTATTAACATCCTGCTCCAATTAGCCTCTTTAAATTTAGAGACCATCTGTCCTTTCTGTTTTTCTTTCATGTCCTTATTACTGACATTCCCATGTTCCCTCGTCAGCTGACTAATTGGAATACTCTCATGAACATGCGGTGGATAATGACCTTTATATTGTCAAATCTAATTTCTATCAGTAGGCTTTCAGTAAAAACAATACTTTCACAGAACACATCAATGCTGTAGACCAGAACATGAAATTTAGGGAAGATACAAAACAACAAACTGGCTTTCTTGGACTGTTTGGTAGAAGTTAAGGAAAATGGTAAACTGGAAGTAGAGGTTTACAGAAAACCAACACACACAGATCAGTATTTGATGTTTGACTCCCACCACCCTTTAGATCACAAGCTGGGTGTCATCAGAACCCTGCAACACAGAGCCGAGAACATCCCCACTAGCACAGAGGCAAAGGCTAAAGAAATGAAACATCACAGAGGAGCCCTTAAAACTTGTGGATATCCAGACTGGGCCTTTGTCAAAAGAAGTAGAAGGAAAGAAAAGAACACAAATACCAACAGTGAAGGGGAAAAGCAAGACAGGAGGAAGAACATGGTCATCCCATATGTAGCAGGGGTCTCCAAGAAATTAAGAAGAATTTTCAAAAAACACCGTATCCCTGTCTGCTTTAAACCGAACAACACACTGAGGCAGCAATTGGTACATCCGAAAGACCCAATACCGAAACACAAGAAAAGCGACATCATATATGCAGTGCAGTGCAGTGAAGAATGCTCTGATTTGTATGTGGGGGAGACCAAACAGCAACTGCATCAACGTATGGCCCAGCACAGAAGAGCCAATTCCTCGGGTCAGGACTCAGCCGTGTATCTGCATCTTAAGGATAAAGGACACACCTTTGAAGATTGTAATGATAACATAAGGAACAAGACTGGTACAAGAGAGGTGTCAAGGAGGCCATTTATGTGAAAATAAAGAAACCAAGCCTAAATAGAGGTTTGACACCAACTGTCTGCCATGTACAATGCTGTTTTGACACCTTACTCTGGGTGCCCTTAACACTTGGCTGTGATATGCTAATTGGGATTTTCCAGGGTACATAATTGCCACAGATTCTTCAAGTCATTCTGAATTGAGAGATCCAGTCGGATGACTAGCGAAACGTCTTCAACAACTAAACTTCAAGTCCAGTTGATCTAATTGAATACAACAGATAACACATTCAAATGTGATCTGGTTTGGTAGATGATGCCACCAAATCTTCACTAACATTGCCTGTTTGAATAAATCTGTACACAGGGGGATCATAATTGGACCGGGGTTCCCAAACAGGTTAACATTATAAAAGACCAAACAGAAACTGCGGAAAAACAAAGTTCCCTTCAGTCCCTATTTCACCTGATGTCCCAGCACATTAACCTGTAAATTAAAGGTGTAAACGAGATTTTCTGGAATAAAGTTTACATTTAGAACAATTTGTTCCTCATTAGTAAGCTCAAGGGAGGACAAGTTTAAACCACTGTTAACTTCAGTTTGTGCTCGTTCCTGCACAGCGTATTCTTCTCTCTCTGCATCTCTTAATTGCTAAATCACCATAGTCAGCATCTGATATATAAAGCTGAATAGAGTCCGAATCCTCTCTTTTTGTATCGGCACTGTGACCAGGTATATACTTCACTCCTTTCATAGTCAGGAGTATCTTTTTATATTGATGTCATTTCATGTTTAATAGACCTTTCCTCATTTTCAACCTGTAATCTTGTCTCCTTTAACCATTATTAAACCTATCTTCCTAATTCATCTGTTCCTTCAAGGCTGTGACAGAGAAAAGGGTATTGATAGGGTCAGTACTGTTCCTGATAGAAATGATGGGACCTATCCCTGCCTTAACTATGGGAATTGTAACACCATTAACCGTGGTTACTCCACGGTCTACACTAACATACATGGGCTTGTCCTGGTTTTCCAGTACATTTGTTCCCATTTAGCCTTGTCTCTTCTTTTCACTGTACTTATTAACAGGGTTATTCAATAAAAGTTCATATCGTTAAAAATGGTGCTAATTTTGCCCCAACCAATCAGATATTATTTAATATCAGAAAGCTAACATCTGATTGGTTGGAGAAAAAAAGCACTATTTTTAACGATAGGAACTTTATTGAATCTCCCTGTAAGTTTCTTATGTTTTCAGATTCTCTTTGGTCTAAGGATGTGCCGCTGGATTGGAAAAAAGCCAATTTAATACCAATATTAAAAAAAGGTAGTTGTTCACAGCCTGGTAACTATAGACCTGTAAGCCTAACATCAGTGGCAGGGAAGGTGCTGGAAACTTTGTTACGGGATCATATCCTTGACTTTGTCTCCAGAGCTTATCTTATTAGTAGTAGTCAGCATGGATTTATGAGAAATAGATCGTGCCAGACAAATGTAATTGGTTTTTATGAAGAAGTGAGTAAGAAGTTAGATTCAGGCACAGCAGTGGATGTGGTATACTTGGATTTTGCTAAAGCTTGATACTGTGCCACATAGGCGACTAATTTATAAACTAATTTATATGAGGACTGTTGGCCTAGAAAAAAATATTTGTACATGGATAGAGAATTGGCTATTGGATCACAAAGTCAATGGAGCTACATCTATGTGGGCTAAAGTTCTAAGCGGAGTGCCTCAGGGTTCTGTTTAATCTGTTTATAAATGACTTAGAAGGGGGCATTGAGAGCAATGTCTCTGTTTTTGCTGATGACACTAAACTATGCAGAAACTTCAAATGATGTGCAAGTGTTACAAGCAGACCTAGATAGATTATCAAAATGGGCAGCAGAATAGCAGATGAGATTCAATGTTGATAAATGAAAGGTGTTGAATTTGGGGTTTAACAATCCTCGTGCCACCTACACCATAAATAACTCTGTTAAGTGCATCTGTAATGGAAAAAGATTTGGGGGTTCTGGTAGATAACAGACTAAGCTATAGCAAACAATGCCAGGTAGCAACAGCTAGAGCTAGCAAGATATTGTCTTGTATAAAGAGGGGAATAGATTCAAGAGAAAAAAACATTATACTCCCTCTTTACAAGGCACTGGTAAGGCCTCATTTGGAATATGCGGTGCAGTTTTTGAATCCCATGTACAAAAGGGACATCTTGGAAATGGAAGCAGCTCAGAGAAGGGCAACTAAATTAATAAGGGTAATGGAGGGGCTTGAATATTCAGGCAGATTAGACAAGTTAGGGCTGTTTACATTGAAGAAGCTACGTTTGCGTGGGGACATGATAACCTTATACAAATATATTAATGGGCCTTACAATAAACTCTCTGGTGTATTGTTCACTAATAGGTCATATCAGAGGACACGTGGACATCCTTTAAGGTTGGATGAAAATAATTTTCATCTTCAGGTTAGGAAAGGTTTCTTTACAGTGAGAACGGTGAAACTGTGGAACTGTCTTCCAGCAGATGTGGTAATGGCAAGTTCATTAAATAGCTTTAAAAAAGGCCTGGATAAGTTTCTAATACTAAAATATTGAAAATTACTGGTATTAAAGGGCATGTCCACCCCCAAAACTATAATCCCCCAACTACTGGCCCCATAATGTAGTGTAGTTTAATCCTTACCTCACATCCCAGCTCCATAGGGTTCTCCTGTAGTCCCCCCCCAAAGTCCCAAAAACTGCCCACCAGGAGCATAGCAGAGTCCATATAGGACTCTGCCTCCTACCTGGCCTCCGGGAGAAGTTTGGCATGCGTACTGCAGCCCTTCTCCCCCTCCCTCCCCCTCCCTCTCCCTCTTCCTCCCTCCCTCTCTGGATTCCCTCCCCCTAGCATTAATCCCCTTTAATACAGTATTCCCCCTGGTCTCCCAGCCCCAACCTCATCATTTTTATTTTTAGAAAGCTCCCCAAACTTTTACTTACCTCCCCTCTTTCCTCCGCTGCACTGAATGACCGGCAGCCACGTCCGTGATTGGCTGCCACTCAGCCAATCACAGACGTGACTGCCGGTCCCGCCCCTCTGCTTGCATTTTCTCGCAAGCAAAGGGCCGGGAGCGCGGCAGAGGAAAGAGGGGAGGTAAGTAGAGTTTGGGGGGCTTTCTAAAGATAAAAATGATGCGGTTGGGGCTGGGGGACCAGGGGGAAGGCTATATTAAAAAATTGATTTAAGGGTGGACATACCCTTTAATACATTCAGGCACATTTCTTGGCATAGGCCAGTAAGGCAAAGAACTAGGGCGCAAAATTGTGGAGGGTGCCATATTGCCGCACAAGCAAAAACTGTTTTAGGAGCATTTCCGAGGCGAACAAGTGAAGACTTGAGCACTGGCCCCACAGTACAAGGACTCTTGTGGGCAGCCCAGAACACCATTGACAGTGTGAGTCTGGGGAATCCAAACCTGCCTTTGCATGGAGGAAGCTCAGGCATCTGGTCCTGATCCATATAGGAACAGCAACCACCAGTCCACCTTGATTGTGTATGTGTATGATTGTTTTTCTCATGGCTGTTGTGTTTCTGTTATGTGTATTTAACCCTTTCCCTGCCACAGATCGTATATTCACGATCTGTGCAGAGAATGCTTTAACTGCCACAGATCGTGAATATACGATCTGTGGCTTCCCTGCACCTAAAAAAAAATTGGCCCCCGCTAGGGGCGATCAGGGGGCAGCATTCAACTGCCCCCCTAGCCCTCTCGATCCCCCCTCGGTCTGATCCAAATCCGAGGGGGGGATCGGAAGATACGCTTACCTTTAGCCGGGTCCCGCGATGTGCAGCCAGTCCCACGTGGAGTCTGTGCAGGAAGCGGAAAGGGAGACCCCGGTGACGTCACGGAGCTTCCTCCTTCACCGGGGTCTTCCCTTGAATGTCTAAGATGCTGCCCCTGGTGGTTAAATTGAGGTACTGCAGCCTGATCTCAATTTGATCATGCTGCAGTACCTAGTATAGAAAAGCTGTCAAGCTGCCAGCTTTTCTATACATTTTGTGAATGGAACTCAAAGTTCCATTCACAAATAGGATTTTTTCTAAGTCTTTGCTACTTAGCGAAGACTTAGAAAAAAAATGGGGACAGAGATCAATATTTGGTGATCACTTCTGATCACCAAATTATTGATCTTTGCCAATGAATGAAAAATCACTTCCTGGAAAATGATTTCCGGGAAGTGATTTTTCCGATCGGATTTCGAATTGGAAAACGGGCATTTATGCCCGTATTCCAAGTTCGGTATCATTCCCTAAGATGATCTGATGATTATCTTTGGGAATGATGTCGGAGAGGCAAAAAAAAAAAAAAAAAGATACAAAAAAAAAAAGGATAAACAAAAAAAAAAAAAAACGAAAGAGAAATGAAAAATAAAGGTGGAAATACAGCACACAAATAAAATGTGGCTTGTTATGAAGTTGTTACATCACACCCTTGTTTTTTTTGTTTTAACGCTGTGGAAAACTTATAAATTAGAAAAAAGAGTTGTCTTCTCGCGCTAGACCTTCCCCATATTTCTCCCAGTTGATATAGATCTGGGTAAGATTTAAAACGACGGATATTATTTGTTCGATTTCAGGGAAACTAATGCCTATATTTTATAAGGAATTTTGCAGAGGTACCAAATAAGACCGTATTGAATTTTTAGGATCAGTAAAGTGTGCAAACAACGTGTGTGACTCTCGCATACTAACCGACTTCACTAAAATTACCACTAAAAGGGTGTGGGGGAGAGTGTGTGTGTGGGGGGATGGGTTTGTGGGGTTTTTTAACTTTTTTCTTGTAACTGCACTTCAAATGCGTCCCATTTGAGCTAGTGGGTGGCCTGTCGTCTGCTGTTTGCACCCACGCAAATGGCACACCGTTTGATTCAGGACATGTGGGAGATTGCTATTTAGTGGGTTTTTTTGCTGGTCAATGGGGTTTAGGTAGGATTTTCAACCCTTGAATCATCTCACTTTGTATTTTCACAAAATCTCGTACAAAGACACCGAGTTCTTGGATCGCTGTGGGTCTGGGGAATTCTTCATGCATGTATGAAAGCATGGCACCGTAAGTAGCTGTAGGCGGTGTAGATTCCAAAAATATATAGTTTGTGGAGGGAATTTCCATGGTTTCGGGACTGTTCCTTAGAAAAGTGTAGGCTGTTCAAATTACAGGAGCTTTTGATGTTTTTCTGGTAATTGATTTGTGCATTTTGGCGTCCCATTTGAGCTAGTTGGTGGCCAGGCCCGTCTCTGTGTGCGATCCACGCATAGGCATACCGTTTGATTCAGAAAATGTGGGAGATTGAGTATTTAGTGGGGGTTTTATTTGGGGGGGGCATTTCAAGTTTTGGGCTGTTTGAAATTACAGAGCACTTTGATATTTTCTTGTAATTAATTACACTGGTGCATGCGTCCAGTGCAGCTAGTTGGTGGCCACGTCCCTGTGTGAATCCACGCATATGGCATACCGTTTGATTCAGGGCATTTTGGAGATTGATAATTGACAAGTTTTTTTTACGATGACATGGAAATTTGCCATGATTTTTAACTTTGAATTTGATGTTTTTAATAATTTTTCCTGAAATCTGTCGGTTAAGAAAGCGAAATTGTACACCAAAACTGCACCCACACCATTGGTGGTGATGCTAAAAGAATCACACCATTTGTGAGCTGAAGGGTAGTGTAGAGTCCAAGAATATATGAGTTTTGGGGGGGGAATTTGTAATATAGAGGTGTGTTTAGTACTGACAAATTCGTGGAACAAGTTTCTGTGTAATGGGGCCACTGTTCATTGGCTCACTTTGTGGCTAGTTGATTCCACGTCTGCTGCTGTGTAACCATACATAGGGCTATCCGTTTGATCTGGGTCAGTTTGTAGAAAACATTGGAGATTGTATTTGGACCTTTTTGTTACATTCCTTGGGGTTTTTGGCTATGATTTCTTACTTTTGAATGTGTTTGTTCATTTTTTCAGAACAAATGCGATACTTCTACGTGAAGAACGCGCCGCATCACCATTGATGTTATGAGGATGAACAACACTAAAGCGTTACGTAGCTGAAGGTATGTAGATTCGGTGCGATGAATATATAGTGTTTGCGGGGGAGATTTTCCAAGTTAGAGGGTTAGTTCAGTGTTGGAAAATCTGGGAAAAGTGCTGTTTATTGGCTCACGCGCATTTTTACATTTGACTAGTCGCTTCCACGTCAGTGTGTGTAACCACAATATGGCACTGTTGATTCAGGGACATTTAGGAGATTGATATTGGTAAGTTTTTTTTATTCATTACATGGGGGGTTTTGGTGTGATTTTGAACTTGAAATGTATTTTTCTCTATTTTCCAGAAATTGTGTAGAAATGCGAAATTTCTTACGAAGAACTGCGCCCACACCATGATGGTGAAATGAACGAAATAACAGTGCTACATAGCTGAAGGTGTTTAGATTTAGGAATATATAGTTGTGGGGGGTATTTCTGGTTATCAGGGTGTTTGTGGAAAAAACTGCAGACTGTTCCAAATTCGGTAGTGGCTGAAATTTTTCGCTGTTTTCTGAGCCACTTGCATGTCTCACGTTGTGGTCTTTCGCTCCTACGTGCCGCAGGTGGGAATCCACAAATGGCATACGTTTGATTCAGGACATTTGGGAGATTGATAATTTAGTAACCTTTTTTTAAGATTCCAGTCAGGGTTGTTGGCAGATGTTTCTACCTTTTGAATGTTGTTTTTTGTTCATTTTTCAGAAAAGGCGAACTTCTACAGAAGAATGCGCCCACACCATTGATGGTTATGAATAGGAACAAACTACAGCTTTTAGCTGAAGGTGTGTAGATTTTCAGGAATTATAGTTTGTGGGGGTTATTTCTAAGTTACGGGTGGTGTTTTGTGGAGAAAAAAAGACTGGCAGACTGTCCAAATTTCAGAGTTGGAGCTAAATATTTTCGGTTTCTGGGAGCCGATCGGCTTGTCTCACTTTGTGGCTGTTTCGCTTCCACGTCCGCAGTGTGTAACCACAGCATATGGCATACGTTTGATTCAGGACATTGGGGAGATGATTATTTTAGTAACTTTTTTTTAGATTCCATCAGGTTTTGCGCCATGATTTCTACTTTTGAAGTGTGTTTTGTTCATTTTTTCAGAAAAGTGAGAACTTCTGACGAAGAACTGCGGCAACACCATTGATGGTATGAATGAACAAACACAGCGTACATAGCTGAAGGTGTGTAGATTTCAGGATATATAGTTTTTGTGGGGGGTTATTTCTAAGTTACGGGTGGTGTTGTTGTGGAAATAAAAAGCCTGCAGACGTTCCCAATTCGGAGTTGGCTAATATTTTTGTTTCTGAGCCATCGTGCATTGTCTCACTTTGTGGCTTTTCGCTTCCACGCGCGTGTGTTGAACCACACCATATGGCATACCGTTTGATTCAGGAAATTTGGGAGATGATATTTTGGAACCTTTTTTTACATTCCATGGGTTTTGACTGATTTTCGACCTTTTTGAACGTTTTGTTTTGATGTTCATTTTTTTTAAAATCTGGTGTTAAAAGTGCCAAACTTCTACGATAGAGACTGCGCCCACACATTGATGGTATGAATGAATGACGAACTACCGCGTTACATAGCTGAAGGGGTGTAGATTTCAGGAATATTAGTTTGTGGGGGGATTTTTGAAGTTGGGGGGTTGTTTTGTGGAAAAACTGCAGACTGTTCAAATACAGAAACTGGCTAATTTTTTTGCTGCTACTGACATTTGGCACTGGTCACGCTCTGGGTTAGTTGGTAGCCATGTCTGGGTACACCCATGAATGTGGATACCGTTTTATTCGGGAGGAGTTAGGCTTTCATATTGAGATGCGTTTGAACTTTCCTCCACAGTTTTTAGCTGAAATTCGCATTTGATTTGTCTCTGATTTTTACAGTGGGAAAAAAAAAAGGAAAAGGTGAGAGAAAGTAACTTACTTTGACGAAGAGCTGCGTCGGGTATCTGCATTTTGATCTGAAACTAAACCTCACTCGGTAAAATCCTGCCAGTGTGAAGTTTCTAAAAATAGCTCACTTGGTGGGGATATTTTAGTTTAGATAATTTGGTAGATATTCTATGTTAACTGTCAGTAGTGGTTACACATTTTAATTTGGTGTAATATTCTAGGAGGTGCAGTTTTAGTTTGGGGGGGTCTCCTGTACAGGAAACGTCGGGTACCTACATATATCTGGTATCGTTGTACTCGGGAGTATCTGAGCTTTTAGAAACAGTAAGATTTTTGTGTGTAACCTTAAGATAACTATAAGTAAAAATGGGAAAAATCCATGAAAATTTGCAAATTTTTCATTTTTTTTACATATTTTACCCATAATTCCAGTAAAATTTCCAGAAAAGTTACAAAATTTTGTTACCATATTAAAGTACACTTTGTGCTGAAAAAAACAATGTATAATATTCCTGATTTACTGCAAAGTTTCCTACTGTAAAATTAGTCTAAAGCGATTAAGGACAAAATCCTGAAAATTCTTCTGGCAGTTAACGCAAAAAAAAATGAAAATCTCCTGGCAGTGAAAGGGTTAAATGCAGAGCACCACATACTCTAAGATAGCTTTGCGCACGCTCAGAGGAACAATCCCCTCAGGGGAACTTTAAGGGGGATTTACAGCTAAAAGAAGCACTTTTAAGGTCTGTAACTAAAACAGTTTTTGGGGGTGATCTAGCTAAATATAAAATATTGTTGTGGGAGTGAACATGCCCTTGAATTATAATATATATATATGAGTGCAGTGGCATAACTACTGCCCCAGCGACTGTGGGGGGATTTTTGGCCATTCTGTACAAATCTTTCTCCTCCTGGGGGACGAGAGGTTCATGCATGCAATGATGCTTGCAGACACATGCTTACAGCATTTTTTATTGCAGTTTGGCTTTGGCAGGGGCCTGTCCTTGGATGGAGTTCAGGTAGTGGTTTTGCTATCTGGTGGTGGTTCTGGTCACAGTTTTGCTCTGTTTGTCTGTTGGCAACCAGGAATCACACACTATCACATTTGTGACAAATAAAAAAATGGATATATTTGTAATCCCAGTTGATTGCATAAGAAAGTTGCAGTTCAGCTGTGCTGCTAAAGTGTGATTGTTAATTATACATTATTGTGAGGTACTAGTAGTATTATCTAATAATGCATAGTTTGCTGGATTGTATTGTAAAGTTAGTGGGCTTGTGTGGGGTTGTAGTATTGCAAGAGGCCCCATTTAAAATTTTGCTGGGGGGACCACTGGTTTCTTGAAACCACTGCAGGTAGCATTTCAGCTGCTCATAACCTTAAGAAACAACATAATCCAGGTAGGGTTGATAGATCACATACAGAGAATAGTTGTCAATGGAGCTACATCTATGTGGGATAAAGTTCTAAGCGGAGTGCCTCAGGGTTCTGTACTGGGGCCGCTTCTGTTTAATCTGTTTATAAATGACTTAGAAGGGGGCATTGAGAGGAAGGTCTCCGTGTTTGCTGATGACACTAAACTATGCAGAGCTCTGGAAACTTCAAATGATGTGCAAGTGCTGCAAGCAGACCTAGATAGGTTGTCAAAATGGGGAGTAGTATGGCAGATGGGATTCAATGTTGATAAATGTAAGGTGATGCATTTGGGATTTAACCCTTTCACTGCCAGGAGATTTTCATTTTTTTTTGCGTTAACTGCCAGAAGAATTTTCAGGATTTTGCCCTCAATCGCTTTAGACTAATTTTACAGTAGGAAACCTTGCAGTAAATCAGGAATATTATACATTGTTTTTTTCAGCACAAAGTGTACTTTAACATGGTAACAGAATTTTGTAACTTTTCTGGAAATTTTACTGGAATTATGGGTAAAATATGTAAAAAAAATGAAAAATTTGCAAATTTTCATGGATTTTTCCCATTTTTACTTATAGTTATCTTAAGGTTACACACAAAAATCTTACTGTTTCTAAAAGCTCAGATACTCCCGAGTACAACGATACCAGATATATGTAGGTACCCCACTTTTCCTGTACAGGAGACCCCCGCAAACTAAAACTGCACCTTCAAGAATATTACACCAAATTAAAATGTATAACCACTACTGACAGTTAACATAGAATATCTACCAAATTAACTAAAATATCCCCACAAGTGAGATATTTTTAGAAACTACACACCCGCAGGATTTTCCGAGTGAGGTAAGTTTCGATCAAAATGCAAATACCCGGGCGCAGCTCTTCGTCCAATTGTAAGTTATTTTCTCACATTTTCCTTTTTTTCCTCAACTGTAAAAACAGAGACAAAATCAAATGCGAATTTCAGCTAAAAACTGTGGAGGAAAGTTCAAACGCATCTCAAATATGAAAGCCTAACCCCTCCCGAATAAAACGGTATGCCACATTCATGGGTGTACCCAGAGACATGGCTACCAACTAACCCAGAGCGTGACCAGTGCCAAATGTCAGTAGCAGCAAAAAAAAATTTGCCAGTTTTGTATTTGAACAGTCTGCAGTTTTTCCACAAAACACCCCCCCAACTCAGAAATACCCCCCACAAACTATATATTCCTGAAATCTACACACCTTCAGCTATGTAACGCTGTAGTTTGTTCATTCATATCATCAATGGTGTGGGCGCAGCTCTTCGTAGAAGTTTGCACTTTTACCAGATTTTCAAAAAAAATGAACATCAAACAACATTCAAGGGACTAGGGACACCCACAAATCCAAGAGAGACCCCCATCCTAACTAACTTTTCAGAAGTGCACCCAAATATGGTTACCGCCCCCTCACACAAAAGGGCTTTCTCTTCAGACCTATACAAGCAGGCGTGCGGTAGGGCACGTAGGCAAACCAAAGTATACCTTGCCTGGACTCTGTCTAGTCCCAGTTTTACGGCCAAACCTTGAGGACTCTACTGGGGTGGTGTATTGCTGCATTAGGCGGTGGGGATGGAAATGGGTCTAGCAAAATGCCTTCCTGCCTACTAATCTATTCAGCTCATTATCATAACGGACATTCCGGACGGGACCCCTTCTAGCACATACCAAAGACAACAGAGCAGGATAATAAGCTGCAAGCTGGGAATCCTATTTAATAAGACCGACGATAAGGCCTGGCTGGTGACCACTGTCGATTGTGGGATACAAAATGGATACGAATTAGTGGAGGGGGGCCCGTTTGCAGGAGAATAGTAAGTAGGTAAAGTTGAGCTTGCAACTATTATGACCAGGCCTTCTGTTTTTCTGCTGGTGGCGTGTAGTAGGTGTTGGACTACAGTATTTGGTCAAACGGCACACCCTGCTACGGTTGTATTCTTCTTGCTTACGAAGAGTGGTCTAATTTGGGTGGGCCTACCACCAACCTTGCTGCTCGCCCCTACCTACCCGAACCTCATCTGTGATGGTGCGGTTCAGCATGAATACAACCTTAGTATCACCAAAACTTGACAGCCAGGAGCTCATCGCTCTTAGAGCAAAATTTCATCCACGCTCATTTGTTGTGCTTATCCAAGTAAAGCCTTGGGCAACCCTTTTCGAAAGGATTATGGTGTTTCCACGGCTGGAGGTGTCAAAAGAATAAGATATTAACAAGGGATACCTTACGTGTAAGTTTATCCAGCATATAAGTGGTAACCTTGCCACAGCAATGGAGAAATGAGCTCCCAACATACTCTTTGCCACTGACAGCTTAAAAATCCAGTGGACCAACCAGGGGGGTCTAACCTGTAGTCCTTGCCTCTATCTATCATAAACCTTGCTAGGTACCCAGTAACTACTTCCGCAGTAGCCTTTATATAATTTGATGCCATACGGTAACTCTTACTTGGCATGTATTGACGGAATATTAGCGGCGCCTTTGTAGAGCAAAGGACTATTCACTACAGATAGTCTTGGAAGGGATTAAAACCTCTGCAAAGCTGTTTAGACAGGCTATCAATAAAGGGCCTCAATTTAGAATCCTGTCATGAGCCCGTGTCACCGGGGGAACAGCTTGTTTTTCGTTTAAAATTGCATAAACCCCAATAAGATTTGGTAGCGTTTGTTAGGCATATTACAGCTGACAAAAGGGGTGAGGGAAGTAAATTCAGTGTTGTGGGTATCACCAATACGCCTCCAATGTATGTTTTTTGACCGAGAACCCATGAAAGAGTGCGGCAAAAAATTTTTTCATTTCCACTTTGTGGTGGGGATTACATCACGAGCACGTGAGAGTATATCCCTAATTGGTTGTGCAAATATCTGCTCGACAAATAATTAGTCATAGTGGACCACATCCTGTAGGATTGCGTCCGTCAGAAAACAGCTTGAAGGAAAAGTCTAGCACTTCAAAATTACTGGTGTCCCACCTTCACGCCAGTGACTGGCTAAAAAATCAGGAATTTGGGGGGGGTAAAATGAGCGGGCGGGCCTCACGCATGCTCTCCTCCAACTGCATCACCAGCAACATGCTCCCATCATCTAACCGCCATAGTGACCAACATGCTAGGACCCAGCCTCTCATAGCGAAAACCACACTTCTTAAGGCTTGTGACAGTGCCACTTACTGCCATGCTCGTCAGAATTGATGATTTCTGATCCACTGGGTAATACTCAGGGTCGCATCATCAGATCAGAAAATCACTTTCTCTGAGGCTGGTCGCAATACATATACTAGCAGCCTCCTGTACAGAACAGCTCTTTTCTTAGCATGTATCAAAAGTCACTGTCACCAATTTCTCTTTCAACACAAAGACCTGCGGGTTACACCCCCTTCAGGCAAAAAAAAGACCTGCAGTTAAACCCTCCAGGACAGATTAAGATGTGACAATAGAAAATGTATAATACCTAGTAATTGAGGTTGAGAAATGTATGAAAGAGGCATCCCTGTGTGAACACTTTATTGCATCTAAATATAAGTCCTCCCTATCCTCTATAAGTCGTTCTAGAATAGACTTCAAAGTCTAGGACCTGCGGACTCTGTGTGTAGAACTTCCATTTTGAAAGATGTTTTTATTTTTATGGATCAGGGTGGGGAATCCCTTCACAAATTATATTGAGTACTTTTCCGCAAATCTCTTCAGCACAATAAGGCAATTAATGCTGCCCCGCCCCTTGAGTCGCGGTTTTTTACTACTGCCTTCGGTACCTGGTGAAGGAATGAAGAGCATCAAAATAAATTGATCATTTCCAAACAGACTCAGGTACAGTGACTTAGCTCCATAGTCTGAAGGCAGTGGAACAAATGCCCAACTAAGGCACCCATAGATTCAGTCGAATTGTAATCTGTCCCAAGGTTGGGAAAAACAGGGAGCAAGAGCACGAAAGAACGGGTGATTGGTGTTACATGGTCTACGTGGGGGACACGGGTTTCAGAATAGAGCCAATAGTAAGTTGAACTGTTAATACCTCAATATTGGATTTTCTGAATTCGTTAAAAGGAACATGGACCCTGGATTAGAAGAAATCCTTTGGACAAGTCCATTTATTCTGTATGGTCTTCAACAATCAAGACAGACTCTTTATGGTTCAGGACAACTGGTTTCTTCTCTCACCAGCCATTCTTCACACCGGTTTGTCACAAGCGATGGTGTCCTGCACTTTGTTATTAGCAAGAGGATGAGATCAATGCCTTAGGGACGAATGAGTTAAAGGAATAACCTGTGCCAAATGACTTTCAGTAAGTTGCGAGAGCGCTATACGTTACTTTTCCTATACTTTAACTATCAATATTACAGTTATCAAGATCCATATTTTCTTTTTTGTTCTTGAGGGTGCAAGCAATTAATCTATGGGAGATATTCCACCATCAGAAGGGTTTTGCCTAATGGTTACTATCATCCCTTGCCCTATTTATTTCATTAAAACATTCAACTCCGTTAAACTGGCAAAGAATTGATTTGCAAAATCCCCTAAACCTTTCCCTTCTTCTAATGTGTATCAGAACTACATTATCTGAATTGTTGTGGCAGTAGCATGTTTTATGTTAGATGATATAAACAAAAACAGCGCAGCACCCAACTCATTTCGTTTAAAGGCACTGGTTGTGAATCTCTAAAGGGACGACCCATGGTAAGTGACCACGGACTTAGTACGCAACTCACTGTCTATAGTAAGGGAAAAATTTGAGTTGAGCCGCCCTCTACGGTATATAAGGCTTTTATGCAATAAATGCTCACATATATAACAGCACCGTTCCAATCTCTGTAGTACAGGCACAGAATCCCCATAATATTTAGGAAAAGAACGCAATGGTTCCATACGTTACCTACAGATATGCAGAAGTTCACATCCCGTTGTGAATGAATGTGGGAGATTTGCTGTTATTGTTCCACGAATTGTTGTCACCTGGGGTGTTCTTTCAGAGACCACGTTGTTAAAAATGAATTTGCTAAGTGCACAAACCACCTATCCCACTTCTTTTCAATCAATCCACGGGGCGACACCAAACCTGAAACACGGCTGTAAAAACCACCATCTACCAGCAGGAACTGAAACTAAATCCAACCTACATAGAAACATTTTGAGGTTAACAATGAACTATGTCTCCCTTATACATTCATAGTAATTTATACTGTACATGTTAGAAATCCTCCACTTACCATTTAAATTAACTCATTCGATTTGGCCACGTCATCCATCCTCTATGATCTGCCAACCATTTATGGTACATACCGTAAGATAATCCATCCCTTTATATATACCACCAGAAATGGACAATGACCCCATCATATCACCCGCTGTGGCCGGGGCGCATCTGGCCTCTCCGGTGGGAAGAGAAGACATGGCTGTGTGTCCAGTGGGTTAGCTATACGATAATAACTAGCTAACATAGTAAAAGTAATTTAGGTTGAAATAAGACCGCCAATCTCCACTTTTCACTCTCCCTTTTTAACCCTACCTAACGGTTTGACCAGAGGCAGAAACCCAGCTAAAAAGGGGGGGGGGGATTCCTCCTGGACCTCCAAATGCAACGGATTAATCCTGGATTCAACCAGAACTACAGATATGTATTATACCATTAATTCTCAATGTTTTAGTTCCCTGGATCAACCAGAACTACAGTATATGTATTTAATACCAGTAATTCTCAATATTATATAGTATCCCCCGTACCAACCAAAACTACAAGTATATGTATTAATACCAGTAATTCTCAATATTATGATGTATCCCGTACCAACCAGAACTACAGTATATGTAATAATACCAGTAATTCTCAATATTATATAGTATCCCTGACCAACCAGAACTCAGTATATTTTAGAATACTAAGTAATTTCTTAATAGTATATATCACGTGTACCAGCCAGAATTACGTATATTATTATACCATAGTCTTCTCATTATATAGTATCCTTAGTATAAGTAGTGTAATAATATTGAGGTTGAAATAAAGACATACGTCCATGCCAGTGCCAACCCATCTATCAATATCCTCATTTCCTTCCTGCCTAATGTTTGATCCAGACGAAGGCAAAAAAAACCCACACCAAATTTATGAAGGGGAACAAATTCTTCCTGACCTCCATTGTCAATCGAAAATTTTCCCCTGGATCACTCTACTTTATGTATCAATACCAGTACCTTGTAACATTCCTTGTTTTGCAAAACTACATCCCCCTCTTTTTTTTAACTGACCAATGAACCTGCCAGAACAACGTCCACTGGACGACAGTTCCATAGCTTTACCAGTTCTCCAGTGAAAAACCCTTTCCCACTCTAACTTTTATGTCTCAATAGCAATACCATAACTTGTAACATTCCCTTTGTTTGCAAAACTCATCCAGCTTTTTAATTAAACTCACCAATAAGCCTGCCATAACAACTCCACTGGAGACAGTTCCATAGCTTTAACCGTTTCACAGTGAAAACCCTTTCCCAACTCTCTTAATTGTTAATCAATACCGCCAGTAACTTGCACCACATCCCTTGTTTGCAGAAACTCATCCCAGCTTTTTAATTTACTGACCCAGTGAACCTGCCATAACAACGTCCACTGGAAGACAGTTTTTCCATAAGCTTAAGTAACCGTTCCTCACAGGACACCTTTCCGCACTCTCCGTTAATATGTTCATAACAGTAACTTGTAACATTCCTTGTTTGTGAAACTCATCCAGCTTTTTTATTAACTGACCATGAACCTGGGCCATAACAACTGTCCACTGGAGAGAGCTCCATAGCTTTACCGTTCTCACGTGACAAACCCTCCCAACTACTTACTTTATGTATCAAATACCATGTAACTTTAACATTCCTTGTTTTTTTTTTTTTTTTTAGAAACTCATCCAGCTTTTAATTAAACTGACAATGAACCGGCATATACAATGTCCACTGAAACAGTTTCCTAGCTTTACCGTTCCTCTCACAGTTACAAACTCTTCCAAACCTCTACTTTATGTATCAATACCAGTACCTTGTAACTTCCTTGTTTGGTAGAAACCTCATCCAGCTTTTATAACTGACCAATGAACCTGCCCATCACAATCGGTCCACTGGAGACAGTTCCATAGCTTTACCGGTCTCACAGTTAAAACCCTTTCCCAATCTACTTTAATGTATCAAATACAGTAACTTTGTACATTCCTTTTTTGTAGAAACCATCCTCCAGCTTTTTTTAACGACCATGAACCTGTCATGAACAACGTCCCTGAAGACAGTTCCATAGCTTTAAACCGTTCTCACAGTGCAAACCTTTCCCAACTCTACTTATGTATCAATCCCAGTAACTTGTAACTTCCTTGTTTTGTAGAAACTCATCCAGCTTTTTATTAACTGAACCAATGACCTGCCCTAACAACGTCCACTGGAAACAGTTCCATAGCTTAAACCGTTCTCAACAGTGACACAACCTTTCCCAACTCTACTTTACTGAATCATCCCAGTAACTTGTAACATTCCTTGTTTGAAAACTCCATCCAGCTTTTTATTAAACTGACCAATGAACCTGCCATAACAAACGCCACTGGAAGCACAGTTCCATAGCTTTACAACACCGTTCTCACATGACAAACCCTTCCCAACTCTACTTTATGTATCACTACCAGTACTGTACCTTCCTTGTTTTGTAGAAACTCATCCAGCTTTTATTAAACTGACCATGAAACTGCCATAACACGTCCACTGGAATACAGTTCCATAGCTTTAAAAAAACCGTTCTACTGTGACAAACCCTTTAACCCTTGTCCCAACTCTACTTTATGTATCATACCAGTAACTTGTAACATTCCTTGTTTTGTAGAAACTCATCCAGCTTTTTATTAAACTTCCAATGGAACCTTGCCATAACGACTCCACTGGAAGACAGTTCCCATAGCTTTACCGTCTCCTCACAGTGAAAAACCCTTTCCCCCAACTCTACTTTATGTAATCATACCGTACCTTGTAACATTCCTTGTTTTGTCGAAACTCATACCGCTTTTTATATTAAACTGACCAATGACCTGCCATAACCGTCCACTGGAAGACAGTTCCATACTTTATTAACCTTTCTCACAGTGACAAACCCTTTCCGAACTTGAAGCCTAAACCTTTTTTCTTCCAGTCTTAAAGGGATGTCCACGTGTCCTCTGACATGTGTCTATTGGTGACCAAATGCCCAGATAGTTTATTGTATGGTCCGTTTATGTATTTAATACAACAGTAATCATAATCCTTTTCTCCAGCGTCCATAATTGTAACGTTTTCCCTTCTCTCTTCTATTCAAGCTCCCCATCCCCTTATTAATTTATTGGCCCTTCTCTGAAAAACCCTTTCCATTTCAAGATGTCCTTTTTTGTACACAGGATTCTCCAAATTGCACTGCATTTCCCCAGATGAGGCCTTACAATGCTTTACAGAGGGAGAATACATTTCCTCCTTGAATCCATACTCTCTTCATCCATTACTTTAATGCTCCTCAAATGGCATGATCGGAGCTTCATGTGGTGGAATGCTGCTTTGTTTTTCTTAGTCCCTTTTGCCTCGACACATCCCCAGTGTGCATGGGCCTGGTAAAAATGCTTATTGCTAATTAACTAAACTAACAACAGTAGTTGGGTGGACAAAAGGCAAAGGGCCCAGCTATTTTTATTAAACATTTTAATCACAAACCAGAAACGTTTTATTTAAAAGCAACTGGCCATAACCTGAAGACGACAAAAACCATACTTCAGCTGCCTATAACATATTTCCTGTGGCCTCGCCAATTTAACACCTGGCCACAGCCATATTTAAAGTAAATTTCTCCATTCCCTTCCATTTGCGACAATAAATTATTTTTTATGTTATTTCCTTTTTTTTTTTTTTACAAATACATTCATGGTATCAATAAAAGTTCTTTATCGTGTTTAAAATGGTGGCTAAATTTTGCCCCCAACCACTCAGATTTTAGCTTTCACATGTTAAAAATGAGATCTGATTGGCTGGAGCAAAATTAGCACCATTTTAAACGAGTAAACTTTATTGAATCTGGCGGCCTGTTTTATCATTTTAAAATGGTGCTATTTTTGTCCCAACCAATCAGATGTTATGCTTCAAATGTTAAATAAGCTCTGATTGGTTTTGGGGCACAAATTTTAGCACATTTTAAAAAAGCGATCAGAACTTTTTATTTGATCTCCCCTGATAGTAATGTTTTATATTCAAAATATAATATCTTCATATAACGTTTTTTTAAATTAAAGGCAACTCCACCCTCATAATAACATCTTTTAGAAAGAACGGCCCTCTTTAACAATTGTTTGATATCTCAATTTTGTCCTATGAAATTCCTTACGGTTATGCCTGCTATGCTTTTCTGGATGCCTCATTGAAACTGAGCAATTTAAGAAACCTTTACTGAGCCTGTAACCTGAGCCTGGACATGCTCAGAAGAGGCAGATGGGGGATTAGCATTCAGTCATTGGCTGTGATGATCAACTGTCAATATTTCATAACGTGACAGTTACTTACTGGAAGAACCGAAGCAAAACAGGGCAACAGGCATTGTGCAGGATTTTCAGGTTAACTTATATATTTCACAGTTTCAACTATTACGTTTAAGGTTTTGGGGGGTGATTTTACCTGTATGTAAGTTTTCATTGTAGGGCTGGCCTGGCTTTCCCTTTAATAAAATAACTTGGGGTGGGTGGGTGGGGGCCCCTTTGAAGACTCTGGCTGCTGTTCAGAAGCTGAAGGTAACTGAATTTGGCGCACTCCTAGCTTATAGCCCCTCCTCTCCATCATGCTTGCCATCCGATTTTAGCCATATAACCCTCTGTCTTTTCACCTTTGCCCTGTAACCGATTATCCACCAATCATATTCGACTATCTCCCTGTCCAGGATACAAAACTGTCGCCCCACACCAAGCCCATGAGGATCCCGTGTTTAATAACCCCTGCTCTCCCCACCATTGCCTCACACATTCTTTTCAGATGTTTTGAGCAACGCCAAACCCGTCTTCTTTAATTGCGTATACAACTTCTGTTTTTTGCAAGGGTTTTCCAGCAATGTCCAACTGCATTGAACTTTCAGACTGCAACAATTTGCTAGCAATGTTGGATTGCCCCTGATGATTTATACAATACAACACTGCGGATGAAACCGGTATGACCCTATTCTCTTCGGCTAAAAACCTGTGCTTCAATTTTTATGTTGGTCATTGGCATTGCCCTAACTTCCAGGAGTGCATCCCTGATTGTGCTGCCTGTACCTTACAGCCCAATAATGTCCACCGACTCTCCCACCTGGTCTCTACCCTGCTTTCAGGGTAACATTGACATGAGCTTTTTAAAAAGGACCATCTCTTAGTGGAGATGGCAGAAAACATTGTGAATTTTTCTGCAGGTATCCAAAATAGGAGTATCATCTGGGGAACTTTTTGTGGCATCAGCTGACAGATTTAATGTGTGAGCCCACAGTCACAAAAGGGATTCATTGGCTAAAGCCTGGATTGGACTCCCTTTCCTTTTATCTCTCTTGTTTGTGTCCATTTATCCTACGTTTGTCCTCTGTGCATCTTCACAGGGGATACCAAGCTTCTTCCAGTCTGGTTTTAGAATAGTTGAGGCTTTTCTTTCTCAGGGTTTCTTCGTTCTATGAACCCCATGAAATACTCTTTTCATCAGGTGGCTCAACTCGAATTATCCCTGACAAGTGTTCTTTATGGCTCACATCATGATTGCAATCCAAATAACACCCATAATTTTTTGCTTGTCTTATTTCAGTCCGACCATGACCTTGGAAACTCTTTCAACCAATACAGCAATAAGTTCATTTTGAATAAATTTCCTAGGTATGAGGTTGGGGGCTGGTCCCTTGACCCTCATTACATGCTGTTTGAGTATTGGTCAAATTTAGCCAAAGTTCTACTCTTGGAGAAAGTTTCTATTATTTTTGTCTGGTAGATAGTGTCCTGTTTGTTCCTCTCAAGAAATTTTCTTTCTGTCTGCCAGTGATATAGTATAAGCCTCCAGCCTTGCAGAGATGGATTAAGATTCATATGGGGCCTAGGCAGGGCCACATTTAGACCCCCTTTTCTCTTCTACATATGTTTTAATAGACTTGTAAATAGGATGATCCTGCTTTTGCAGCCTGGTCCAGGAAAGCACCATCTATTTTTTTCAGCTTCTAAAGTTCCATTCATTTTAATCTATGGTTTGCCCCTTGTGCAAATGAATCTCTCTATTCTTTCCATCAACTTTATGTGTGTGAAATGCTGCTAGACTATTTTTAATGGCTTTTGAGAATATTGCTTGCAATTTTTCCAATCCATTAACTCCTTCTGAATAGGATGGTACTGTTTTTTTTAGATAAGAAGTTTGGCGCCAAAGCTAAAACACTATTGTTTTTTAATGGAATTGACCAACCCAGCCTTTTTTTATTCTCCCCCCATTGTTTTAAACTCTGTAGTAGTAGTGGTGGTGACAACATCTCCCACTTTCTTTTCTTGGAATATGCAATTGAATCAGTTTGGTAGGGTCCATTCTAACTAACTCAGTCCTATTCCTATTGGTTATAGCTGGCCCTCGGAAGGGTCTAGACTGATTTTATGGCGATGATCCTCACCATTTAATACCATTTGCTTTAGCCCATATCCCAATGTCTTGAAAGGCCAAGTGCGTACCACCTGGTTCGATCTGGCTCGCCCAGTGCCCAGATAGTGAAAGAGTGCCCAATTCCACACCATGGGGTATTGGTGTTCCTGCAATGAAATCATAGTGACTATGTTTGGGCATATATAACATCGCTACAACAGGGTCTAACCCATGTGCCTATCGTGTCCACTGCTCGTTAGTAGAACCCTAAATAAGCCACGTATCTTCTGGTTGCTGGCCGCCGCCAATCCGGAAGAAGTGGGTACAATTCCCTAGGATTTAGCCTCCCAAATGTTCTAAGGGGACTTTTAGGACTGCCTCCAAATTGAAATTTGTCAGCAGGAGAGGAACATCCGCAATGATAATGAATATTGGTTTCCTTCACCCCTTCACTGGAGAAACCTTCTGAGGTTGGTACAGGCAGCATGGAATTGAGGGGAAACAAGGAAAAACACGTTCCTCTCACACAGTCCTCTTCCTCAGAGGTCGGGGTAGTAGTCGCTTAGAAGCCCAAATACCCCCCCTATCTTGCTACTTTGATAGATTGTAAACAAAAATGTTATCTGTATCCCTCATGTTTCATTCACAATGGGTTCTCTGCTGTCTCAGGTTGGTTCAGGTCCAGTTCTTGAAGTTTCCTGTGCTTCTAATGGGTCCCTAGCAGTTCTCTGGTTCAGAGTAAGTCCTGCATTCTTCAGATAATATTCAGAGGAGGACCCTGAAATAGCATACACAAGTTGTCAAGGTGCATCGAGCGCATCAATTTGAATGTACTTCCACCTGAGGTGAATCCAATCGTGTGTAGAATCAGCCTGTACAACAATGCCTCATAAAACTAAACAGGGAAAAAGAAGACCATAGTAATACATCCTCATACTTGTGACGCCATAAAGCCTGATGGTCCATGTCACGCATTCCATAGCGGTGTGCATCGGGGACTGATTAGTCTTACAGGACTCCATAAAAATGTTCTTACATTTGCTCTGTAATTTCGCATTCTAGATGTTCAATATTTACAAATTGGGTAAAAACTGTGGAAGACTTGTCAAAACACCACGTGGCCATATATAGTAATAACATACCTCTGCATGTCAGAGCATTTTCTCTCCCTGGTTTCCTTCGTTTTCTAAATGATTCTGCTCCCCCCTGTATGGTTGGATCTTTCATGATGACTAGACGCATAGAAAGAATTTTGTGCAGTCGTCAAGCGTAATTGACCATTGAGCATTGTATTGCAGGCAAACACAACAACCTTCAGTTTATAAATGTCTGTTAAATGCTGTCAGACCTAAAACTCAAACACCACATTACATACGTCCTTAAGGAAGCCACTTTTTAAGTCTAACATTTCTAGTAAAAGGGTTTAGTTGCAAAGAATGAGATCTGATTGTTGCAGATCAGCTAGACTCAGTGTAGCCAAACAGAGGCAGTGCCAGTAGGTGGGACCAGTTAAAGAAACCAACCTTGGTGTCATGGTGCTTAAATAAGTCTGGCCAACTTATTGAATAATTGCTTTATATCCAGGGTTTAGCAGACGTTTGCCAGTATAAACCTAAGGAGGGTGCCATATGACAATTAGAAATGGTTTTGTGACACTAGACATTCTAGTTTGTATGTAATTATATTTTTGGTCTCTAGTTGACTTTAATATGGATGTACAAACAAGCGCCCAATTTTCTATATATTGATTGATTATTATCGCTGACTAATTTCACAATATAAATAAGTTCTACTGGAACCACCAGACGTTTGTTTACCAAGTGATCACTTTAGACTCATTATAATGTGTAGTGTGGCACAGGGATTATTAACCCTTTGCCTGCCACAGATGGAATAAGGGACGTTCGTGCAGACAAGTACCAAACTGCCACAGATCGTATATTCACGATCTGCAGCACTTCCGGTCCTTGAGCTGCATGCCGAAGTGGTGAGAAAAGGGAGGAAAACCCGCTTCCCCGCTCTGCAAATCCCCTAGCAACGATCACGCGGGTTACTTACCTCTCCCCGGTCCAGCATCGCCGAGGGCCCAGCATGGGAAGGCCCACGTGACATCAGCAAGTAACATGGGTCGTGACTTGCTGATGATCAGTGGGAAGGAACCGCCCTGCTGGATTTTATCTTTCCACAACTGTACCTGGGGGATTACGTTCTGGAGGCCTCCTGCTGTGATTGCTGTGTTTCCTGCTGGGATTTACCTTGCTGCCTGCTTTAGATCATCTGTCTTCTGGAACTGGGACAGTATTTACACCACACGACACATCATACATTGTAGTTTAAACTTATGAAACTTTTTTTTTGTTTACACACACTAACACGTTTAGTACACACTAACACACACTTACAACCATATTTGACACTCTCAACCACAACCACACACACTACACATACACACAAAAATACCACAAAATAACATATTTTTTATTTGTATTTTTCATTCATTTTGTTTTGACAGTTTTCTGGGATTTTTTGTGCTGTTTCTTTTATTTGGGTTTGGTGTTTATTTATATATTTCTAGAATTGTATTTTTTTTGTGTGTATATATTTGTGTTTTACCCCTCGTTATCTCCCCTATATACCCCTCTGATATACCCTATAGTACCCATCTACCCCTCCCAACCCCCAGACCCTCTTACTGAAACTTTGTGGGATATGACATTTATGTTTAGACCATCTTTATGAACCATCAGACTAGTGTGGTTGTCCATTTTGACCCCAGTCTTGCTGTGCGGTGGATAAGTTATTAGCCATTTTTGTTTTTGTGTGTATTGTTCGCAATCTCATGTTTTATATACTTTTTTTTGTTTCAGTTACCCGTTGATTGTCTTTTTAAACAACAAGACTAGTGTATCTGTGATTTTGACCCCTCTGCTGTGTAGTGAAGTACTTTTTGTGCCATTTTTGCTTTTACTGTGCTAATAATATTCAGTTGTCTTTATAATTTTTTTTTTTGCTTCAGTTACCTTGATTTCTGTTTTATAAAATATTCTAAAATATATAAAAGGTTAGTTTTCTGTATTTTGGAATTGTACGGTCGTTAAATTTGTATACTGTTCATTTAGGTTTAGTTTTGTATAGTATTCAGTTTCTGGTGCTTTCTAGAAAGTGGTTGAAAGTTGGAAAGTTGAAACGAAACATTGTTACTTCGTTTGCTTGAGGTCAACCTCAGGTCTTTTTTGAATGCGAGGGGGTAACTTCAGGTCTTTTGCTGAAAAAGGTTAGAAATCATGCCAAAACCTCTTGGAATGTAAAAAAAAGTTTCTAAATATCAATAATCCCAAATGTCCTGAATCAAACGGTATATGCCATATGTGTGGTTACACACGCGGACGTGAAGCGAAAAAGCCACAAATGGACTAACCCCTTCAGCAAAAAGACCTGAAGTTAACCCCTTCAGCAAAAAAGACCTGAGGTTGACCTCAAGCAAACTAAGTAACAATGTTTCAACTTTCCAACTTTCAACACTTTCTAGAAAGCACCAGAAAACTGAAATACTATAAAAAACTAAACCTAATGAACAGTATACAAAATTTAACACCGTACAATTCCAAAATACAGAAAATAACTTTTATATATTTTAGATAACTTTATAAAACAGAAATCAAGGGTAACTGAAGCAAAAAAAAAAATATAATAAAGACACTGAATATATTTAGCACAGAAAAGCAAAAAATGCACAAAAGTACTTCACTACACAGCAGGACTGGGGGTCAAAATCACAGATCCACTAGTCTTGTTGTGTAATAAAGAAATCAAGGGTAACTGAACCAAAAAAAGTATATAAAACTGAGATTGCAGAAAATTACAACAAAAAACAAAAATGGCTAAATAACTTTACCGCACAGCAAGACTGGGGGTCAAAATGACAGACCCACTAGTCTTGATGGGTAATAAAGATGTTAACAGTAAATTCAATCCCACAAGTTATCAGTAAGAGGGTCTGGGGGTGGGGGAGGGGTAGATGGGTATATAGGGATATAAGAGGGGTATATAGGGATATAAGAGGGGTAAAACACAAAATATACACACAAAAACAAATACAATTATAGAAATAATATAAATAAACACCAAAATAAAAGAAACAGCAAAAAAAATCCAGAAAAACTGTCAAAATCAAAATGAATGAAAAATACAAAATAAAAAAATATGTTGATTTTGTGTGTATTTTTGTGTGTATGTGTATGTGTGTGTGTGTGTGTGAGAGTGTAAATATGTGTTTGTAAGTGTGTGTTAGTGTGTACTAAAGTGTGTAGATGTGTGTAATACAAAAAAAAAAGTTTATAAAGTTTATAAACTAAATGTATGTGTGTAGTGTGTGTAAATACTGTACCAGTCCAGAAGACAGATGATCTAAAGCAGGCAGCAAGGTAAATCCCAGCAGGAAACACAGCAGATCACAGCAGGAGGGCTCCAGCAACGTAATCCACCAGGTAAGTTGTGAGAAAAATCCAGCAGGGGGCGGTTCCTTCCCACTGATCATCAGCAAGTCACTGCCCATGTGACTGCTGATGTCAGTGCCTTCCTATTGGCTCCTCGGCGATCGTGGACCGGGGAGAGGTAAGTAACCCGATGTTGCTCGTTGCCTAGGGGATTTGCAAGAGCGGGGAAGCGGTTTCCCCGCTCTCACTTCGGCCATGCAGCTCCAGGACCCGGAAGTGCTGCAGATCGTGAATATACGATCTGTGGCAGTTTGGTACTTGTCTGCACAGAACGTATATTCACGATCTGTGGCAGGCAAAGGGTTAATAATCCCTGTGCCACCTACACATTAAATGAGCTAAGTGAATCCATTGGAAAAAAGATCTGGTGGTTCCAGTAGAACTTTTTATATTGTAAATTAGCGATAATGCAACAATCAATATATAGAAAATTGGGCTGTTGTACATCCATATTAAAGTGCAACTAGAGACCAAAAATATAATACATACAAACAATAGAATTCTAGTGCACAAACCATTCTAATTGCATATTGGCTACCTCCTTAAGGTTCTACTACAAACAGTCTGCTAAACCCTGGATAAATAAAAGCAATTAGTTCAATAAGTTGGCCAAATTATTTTAAGCCCAGTGACCACGTCAAGGTTGGTTTCTTTAACTGGGTCCCAACCTACTGGCACTTGCCTTTTTGGCTACATGAGCTAGCTGATAATGCAACAATCAGATCCTCATTTCTTTGCACTAAACCCTTTTCTAGAAATGTTAGACATTAAAAAAGTGGCTTTCCTTAAGGACTTATGTATGTGGGTGTTTGAGTTTTAGGTCTGACAAGCATTTAACAGACATTTATAAACTTGATATTTTGTTGTGTTTCCCTGCAAGTATCAATGCTCAATGGTCAATTTACGCTTGACTGCTGCCTAAAAATTCTTTCTATGCTGTCTATCCATCATGAAAAGATCCAAACCATCAGGGGCAGAATTTAGAAAACGAAGGAAACAGACAGAGGAAAATGCTCTGAAATGCAGAGGTATGTTATTTACTATATATGGCCAACGTGGTGGTTTTTGACAAGCTATCCACATTTTTACCCAATTTGTAAATATTGAACATTCTAAATGCGAAATTTACAGAGCAAATGTAGACATTTTTGGAGTCCTGTAAGACTAGATCAGTCCCAGATGCCACCGCTATGGATGCTGACAAGGGACCATCAGGCTTTATGGCTGACACAAGTATGTGTATTTACTATTGTCTTCTTTTTTCCCTGTTAAGTTTTATGAGCATTGTTGTCAAGGCTTTGATTCTACACACGATTGGATCTCACCTCAGGTGGAAGACATTCAAATGTTGAGGCTCATGGCACCTTGACAACTTTGTATGCTTCAGGGGCTCCTTCTGAATATTATGAAGATGCAAGGACTTACTCTGAACCAGAGACTGCAGGGACCCATTATGAAGCACAGGAAACTTCAAGAACTGACACTGAACCACCTGAGACAGCAGAGACCCATTGTGAAGAACATGAGGATACAGATAAACATTCTTGTTTACAATCTATCAAAGTAGCAAGATAGGGGGGGTATTGTGCTGTCTAAGCGACACTACCCCTGACCCCTGAGGAGAGAGGACTGTGTGAGAGGAACGTGTTTTTCCTTGTTTCCCCTCAATTCCCATTGCTGCCCTGTATCCAACCTCAGAAGGTTTCTCCAGTGAAGGGGTGAAGGAAACCAATTATTCATTCATGCGGATGGTTCTCTGCTGACCAAATTTCAATTTGAGGCAGTCCTAAAGTCGCCTTAGAACATTTGGGGCTAAATCCTAAGGAATTTGGTACCCACTTCTTCCGGATTGGGGCAGCAACAGAAGATAGTGGCTTAGGGTTCTCTAACGAGCAAGTGAGACAGATAGGCACATGGCGCTTAGACTGTGTAGCGTGTTATATATGCCCAAACCTAGTCACTAATTGATTTTCATTGCAGGAACAACAATACCCATGGTGTGGATAATTGGGCACTCTTTCATCTACTGGGCAATGAGGCGAGCCAGAATACGACCAGGTGGTACGCACTTGGGCTTTCAAGACATTGGGATATTGGATATAAGCAAATGGTATTAAATGGTGAGGATCATCGCCATACAATCAGTCTAGACCCTTCCGAGTGGCCAGATATAACCAATAGGATTAGGACTGAGTTAGTTAGAAGTGGACCATACCAAACTGATTCACATTTCATATTTCCAAGAAAGGAAGATGGGAGATGTTGTCACCACCACTACTACTACAGAGTTTTAAACAATGGGGGGAGAATAAAAAAGGCTGGTTGGTCAATTCCATTAAAAACAATAGTGTTTTCTGCTTTGGCTGCAAACTCTTCTCTAAAAACAGTACAATCCTATTCAGAATGGAGTTAATGATTGGAAAAATTGCAGCAATATTCTCAAAAGCCATTAAAATAGTCTAGAGCATTTCACACACATAAAGTTGTGGAAAGAATTAGAGATTCATTTGCACAAGGGGCAAACCATAGATAAACTGGAAATGGAACTTTATGAAGCTGAAAAAAAATAGATGGCGTGCTTTCCTGACAAGGCTGCAAAGCAGGATCATCCTATTATACAGTCTATACAACATATGTAGCAGAAAAGGGGGTCCTAAATGATGGCCCTGCCTAAGGCCCCATATGATCTTAATCCATCTCTGCAAGGCTGGCGGCTATAATTATATCACTGGCAGAAAGAAATATTTCTCTGAGAGGAACAACAGACACTCTCTACCAGACAAATAATAGAAACTTTCTCCAAGAAGTAGAACTTTTGGCTAAATTTGACCCAATACTCAAACAGCATGTTAATGAGGTCAAAGGGACCAGCCATACCTCATACCTAGGAAATATTATTCAAAATGAACTTATCTGCTGTATTGGTGAAAGAGTTTCCAAGGCTATTGTCGATGAAATAAGACAAGCAAAATATTATGCTGTTATTTTGGATTGCAATCCTGATGTGAGCCATAAAGAACAATTGTCAGTGATAATTCGATTTGTAGCACCTGATGAAAAGAGTATTTCATGGGGTTCCTAGAAACGGAAGAAACCCCTGGAGAAAGCCTCATCACTCATTCTAAACAGACTGGAAGAGCTTGGTATCCCCTTTGAAGATGGCAGAGGACAAACGTATGATAATGGCACAAACACGAGAGATAAAAGGAAAGGAGTCCAATCCAGGCTTTTAGAAATGAATCCCTTTTTGTGCCCTGTGGGCTCACACATTAAATCTTGTCATTGCTGATGCCACAAAAAGTTCCCCAGATGCTACTTCCTATTTTGGATACCTGCAGAAATTATTCACAATGTTTTCTGCATCCACTAAGAGATGGTCCTTTTTAAAAAGCCATGTCAATGTTACCCTGAAAGCAGGGTCAGAAGACCAGGTGGGAGAGTCGTGTGGACATTATTGAGGCTGTAAGGTACCAGGCAGCAAAAATCAGGGATGCACTCCTGGAAGTTAGGGACAATGCCAATGACCCAACAATAAAAATTGAAGCACAGGTTTTAGCCGAAGAGATAGGGTCATACCGGTTTTCTATCCGCAGTGTTGTATGGTATGACATCCTCAGTGCAATCCAACATGCTAGCAAATTGTTGCAGTCTGAGTCAATGCAGTTGGACATTGCTGTAAACCTCTTGAAAAAAACAGAAGTTTTATTACGCAATTATAGAAGAACTGGGTTTGCTTCTGCTCAAACCTCTGCAAAAGAAATGTGTGAGGCAATGGTGGGAGAGCAGGGGTTAACACTGGGATCCCTCATGGGCTTGGTTGCTGGGGCGACAGTGTTTGTATCCTTGGACAGGGAGTATAGAATATGATTGGTGGATAATGGTTACCGGGCAAAGGTGAAAAGACAGAGGTGTTCTATTGGCTAAATAGGATGGCAAGGCATGATGGAAGAGGAGGGGCTATGAAAGATAGGAGTGCGCCAAATTCAGTTACCTCAGCTTTCTGAACAGCAGCAGAGTCTTCAAAGGCGGCTCCCCACCCACCCACCCAAAGTATTATTAAAGGGAAAGTCCAGCCCTAAAATGAAAACTTACATACAGGTAAATCACCCCCCCAAAACCTTAAACGGTAATAGTTTGAAATGTGAAATATATAAGTCTAACCTGAAATCCTGCACAATGTCCTGTTTCCCCTGTTTCTGCTTCCTGGTTCTTCCAGTAAGTAACTGTCAGTTATGAATTTGACAGTTGACATCACAGCCAATGACTGAATGCTAATCCCCCATCTGCCTCTTCTGAGCATGTCCAGGCTCAGTACAGGCTCAGTACAGGTTTCTAAATTGCTCAGTTTCCATGAGGCATCCAGAAGCATAGCAGGCATACAGTAATGAATTCATAGGACAAACTATGATATATCAACATATTGTAAAGAGGCCGTTCTTTCTAAAAGATGTTATTATGAGGGTGGAGTTGCCCTTTAAATTTAAAAAAACGTTATATGAATATATATATTTTGAATATATAACATACTATCAGGGAGATTCAATAAAAGTTCTTATCGTTTAAAATGGTGCTAAATTTGCCCCAACCAATCAGATCTTATTTAACATTTGAAAGCTAACATCTGATTGGTTGGGACAAAATTAGCACCATTTTAAATGATAAACAGGGAGATTCAATAAAAGTTCTTATCGTTTAAAATGGTGCTAATTTTGCCCCAGCCAATCAGATCTCATTTAACATTTGAAAGCTAAAATCTGATTGGTTGGGGCAAATTTAGCACCATTTTAAACGATAAGAACTTTTATTGAATAACCCTGAATGTATTTAAAAAAAAAAAAAAGGAAATAAAAATATTTTATTGTCGCAACTGGAAGGGAATGGAGAAATTTACTTAAATATGGCTTGTGGCCAGGTGTTAAATTGGCGAGGCCACAGAAATATGTTATAGGCAGCCTGAAGTATGGTTTTTGCTTCAGGTATGGCCAGTTGCTTAAATAAAACGTATTTCTGGTTTGTTATAATATGTTTAAATAAAATAGCTGCGGCCTTTTTTCCACCCAATACTGTTGTTTATTTAGTTAATTAGCAATACGCATACCATGCCCATGAACACTGGGGCTGTGCTGAGGCAAAAGGGACTAAGAAAAACAAAGCAGCAGTTCACACATGAAGCTCCTGATCAGCCATTTGAGGATGCATTAAAGTAATTGGATGAAGAGAGGTATGGATTCAAGGGAGGAAAATGTAATTCTCCCTCTTTACAAAGCATTGGTAAGGCCTCATTTGGAATATGCAGTGCAATTTTGGAATCCTGTGTACAAAAAGGACATCTTTGAAATGGAGAAAAGGGGATTGGGGGAGCTTGAATATGAAGAGAGACTGGAAACGTTACAATTATGGACGCTGGAGAAAAGATATGATTACTGTGTATAAATACATAAACGGACCATACAATAAACTATCTGGGGCATTGTTCACCAATAGAACATGTCAGAGGACACGTGGACATCCCTTAAGACTTGAAGAAAAAGGTTTAGGCTTCAAGTTCGGAAAGGGTTTGTCACTGTGAAACGGTAACTATGGAACTGTCTTCCAGCGGACGTTGTTTATGGCAGGTTCATTGGTCAGTTTAATAAAAAGCTGGATGAGTATCTACAAACAAGGAATGTTACAAGTTACTGGTATTGATACATAAGTAGAGTTGGGAAAGGGTTTGTCACTGTGAGAACGGTAAAGCTATGGAACTGTCTTCCAGTGGACTTTGTTATGGCAGGTTCATTGGTCAGTTTAAAAAAACTGATGAGTTTCTACAAACAAGGATGTTACAAGTTACTGGTATTGATACATAAAGTAGAGTGGGAAAGGGTTTTCACTGTGAGATCGGTAAATCTATGGAACTGTCTTCCAGCGGACGTTGTTATGGCAGGTTCATTGGTCGGTTAAATAAAAGCTGGATGAGTATCTACAAACAAGGAATGTTACAAGTTACTGGTATTGATACTAAAGTAGAGTTGGGAAAGGTTTTTGTCACTGTGAGAACGGTAAAGCTATGGAACTGTCTTCCAGGGGACGTTGTTATGGCAGTTCATTGGTCAGTTTAATAAAAAGCTGGATGAGTTTCTACAACAAGGAATGTTACAAGTTACTGGGATTGATACATAAAGTAGAGTTGGGAAAGGGTTTTTCACTGTGAGAACGGTTAAAGCTATGGAACTGTCTTCCAGTGGACGTTGTTATGGCAGGTTCATTGGTCAGTTTAATAAAAGCTGGTGGTTTTCTACAAACAAGGAATGTTACAAGTTACTGGTATTGTACTAAAAGTAGAGTTGGGAAAGGGTTTGTCACTGTGAGAACGGTAAAGCTATGGAACTGTCTTCCAGTGGACGGTTTATGGCAGGTTCATTGGTCAGTTTTAATAAAAAGCTGGATGAGTTTCTACAAACAAGGAATGTTACAAGTTACTGTATTGATACATAAAGTAGAGTTGGGAAAGGGTTTGTCACTGTGAGAACGGTAAAGCTATGGAACTGTCTCCAGTGGACGTTGTTATGGCAGGTTCATTGGTCAGTTTAATAAAAGCTGGATGAGTTTCTACAAACAAGGAATGTTCAAGTTACTGGTATTGATACATAAAGTAGAGTTGGGAAGGTTTTTCACTGTGAGAACGGTAAAGCTATGGAACTGTCTTCCAGTGGACTTTGTTATGGCAGTTCATTGGTCAGTTTAATAAAACCTGGATGAGTTCTACAAACAAGGAATGTTACAAGTTACTGGTATGATCATAAGTAAAGTTGGGAAAGGGTTTGTCACTGTGAGAACGGTAAAGCTATGGAACTGTCTTCCAGTGGACATTGTTATGGCAGGTTCATTGGTCAGTTTAATAAAAAGCGGGATGATTTCTACAAACAAGGAATGTTACAAGTTACTGGTATTGATACATAAAGTAGAGTTGGGAAAGGGTTTGTCACTGTGAGAACGGTAAAGCTATGGAGCTCTCTTCCAGTGGACGTGTTTGGCAGGTTCATTGGTCAGTTTAATAAAAACTGGATGAGTTTCTACAAACAAGAATGTTACAAGTTACTGTTATTGATACATAAAGTAGAGTTGGGAAAGGGTTTGTCTCCTGTGGAAACGGTAAAGCTATGGAACTGTCTTCCAGTGGACGTGGTTATGGCAGGTTCATTGGTCAGTTTAAAAAAAAAGCTGGATAGTTTCTCGCAAACAAGGAATGTTACAAGTTACTGGTATTGTACATAAAGTAGAGTTGATCCAGGGAATTTTTCCGATTGACACTTGGAGTCAGGAAGGATTTTTCCCCCTTCATAATTTGGTGGGGTTTTTTTTGCCTTCGTCTGGATCAACAGTTAGGCAGGAAATGAGGATATTGCTAGATGGGTTGGACTGGATGGACGTATGTCTTTATTCAACCTCAAATATTATACAATACTATACAAGGATACTATATAATGAGAATTACTGGTATTAATACATATACTGTAATTCTGGCTGGTACAGTGATATATAATATTAAGAATTACTAGTATTAATAAATATACTGTAGTTCTGGTTGGTACAGGGATACTATATAATATTGAGAATTACTGGTATTAATACATATACTGTAGTTTTGGTTGGTACGGGGATATTTATAAGATTGAGAATTACTGGTATTAATACATATACTTAGTTTGGTTGAGTACGGGGATACTATATAATATTGAGAATTACTGGTATTAATACATATACTGTAGTTCTGGTTGATCCAGAGATACTATAAACTATTGAGAATTACTGGTATTAATACATATACTGTAGTTCTGGTTGATCCAGGGATACTTTCCGATTGCCATTTGGAGTCAGGAAGGGGACTCGGTGACGGCGTCCCCGCCCGGGCCCGACGGGCCGGGAGGGAGAACCCCCCCCCCCGACAACGACCACACCCGGGGTGTTTTTTTATAGCTGAGTAGCTGGGGTAAATTTCTAAAATTTGAATCCACGTTCCGGCTATAGAAAATCAACCGGGGGGTAGGTAGAGGGGATTAAGGGGGGAACAAAAGTGAGAGGTGGAAAAGGTAGGTGGCTTGGCGGTCCTTTATATGTCAACCGGGTCAATTACTTTTTTACTATGTTACTATGTTAATTATGAAAATGGTATAGACTACACCCATACATGGGACGGGAGAG
>JAACNH010001232.1:39081-90900 GCA_019447015.1 Hymenochirus boettgeri
TATAGTATAGTATAGTACAGTATAGTATAGTATAGTACAGTATAGTACAGTATAGTACAGTATAGTATAGTACAGTATAGTATAGTACAGTATAGTATAGTATAGTACAGTATAGTATAGTACAGTATAGTACAGTATAGTACAGTATAGTATAGTACAGTATAGTATAGTATAGTACAGTATAGTATAGTACAGTATAGTATAGTACAGTATAGTATAGTACAGTACAGTATAGTATAGTTTAGTATAGTATAGTATAGTTTAGTACAGTATAGTACAGTACAGTATAATATAGTATAGTATAGTACAGTATAGTACAGTATAGTATAGTACAGTACAGTATAGTATAGTACAGTATAGTACAGTATAGTATAGTACAGTATAGTATAGTATAGTACAGTATAGTATAGTATAGTACAGTATAGTATAGTACAGTATAGTATAGTACAGTATAGTATAGTATAGTACAGTATAATATAGTATAGTATAGTGCAGTATATATGGACAGGGGCTGAGGGAAAAAAAGTCCCTTCAAAGTGTATGGACGGGCTGAGGGGAAAAGGTCCCTCCAAAGTGTATGGACAGGGGCTGAGGGAAAAGGTCCCTTCAAAGTGTATGGACAGGGGCTGAGGTAAAAAAAGTCCCTTCAAAGTGTATGGACGGGCTGAGGGGAAAAGGTCCCTCCAAAGTGTATGGACAGGGGCTGAGGGGAAAAGGTCCCTCCAAAGTGTATGGACAGGGGCTGAGGGAAAAAAAGTCCCTTCAAAGTGTATGGACAGGGGCTGAGGGGAAAAGGTCCTTCCAAAGTGTATGGACAGGGGCTGAGGGGAAAAGGTCCTTCCAAAGTGTATGGACAGGGGCTGAGGGAAAAAGTCCCTCCAAAGTGTATGGACAGGGGCTGAGGGAAAAAAAGTCCCTTCAAAGTGTATGGACAGAAAAATGAATGTTTCTACAGATGTATTCTAGTGCCCGTTTATGTAACGGGCTTAATGTCTAGTTGGATATATTTAAATACTAATCATTGTTATTCCCACCTGAACATTCAGCACTGAGTAATAAATAACAGTAATACTTTATCTCTGTAATATTATTCACACTTATATACAATAGCTCATTTTGCCATAAACAATTGTAGGTGGGATATGTGGGGTGGATTGAGGTTGCCAGATCGGTGAAACATGTAGGGAGTTGGGACATCACTACTAGATAAATTGTTCTACGGTGATATAGGATTAATATGGGAAATACTGATATTGATGCTTTAAAGGGACACTAAACATTTATTTTATATACATACAAACCTGTATTTATTATTGACAGGGAGGTGAGAACACTTATTGCCACCTCCCTGTGAATAAAAGAGCGCCTGGGGAACACTGCAACACTTACCTTACCGGCGTTCCACCTATAGATAAATGAAAGCAATTAATGTGGCCAAATTATTTTAAGCCCATCTACCACTTCAAGGTTGGCTTTTCCAGGTGGGTTCTACTCTTGCCTCTTATGTCACCTGTATGTTTGCTGACCCAAGCACTTACAGAATGGGAGACAGAATGAAGGATATAACCTGCAACCCTGTTGTTAAAATTTAGAATAAGCCACTGATAACCTTCTATGACATTTCATATACGGTAATCTTTCCTATAGTGTGAAGTGGCCCGGTACTGTATGTACAGTTGTGGCTATGCTGATTGGTGGGATTTCCTGCAAACCAATCAGAGTGAAGCATATAACAGTGCTTGTTTTTAATGTGCTGACCTTTAATTACAGAATACCATATTGGCCATCATTTACCCACACACAGTACATTCCCCATTCTAGGAGACTTTATAGAATAGTCTATGCCACATTGTGGTCTCATAAAAGGCCGTAAGTCACAAATTTGGACTCTGATCCTCTTATTAGAGGCTAAGCATCATAGAACCTTGTATTATGCACTGATAAATGGCCACAGAATGGACATCCCAATGCAAGACCCCTGCTTTCACTACCTGGCTTAGGTTCCAGCTGCTACCCAGTTAAAATGCTTTCTGAGAAGCTGGTGGCACATTGAGTTTTTGGAATCACAGAGAGGGTTATAGGCATATTATGGGCATAGGTTAATCATTTAATTACCTAGTGTTAGGAAGTTAGAGGACTAATGGTACATTGGTTGGATTTACTGAGCAGAACAACGTCAATGATTTATTCGAGAAAAGTTAATTTTTTGCAAATAAAACCTTTATTTCTTGATATGTCCATAAACATCTGATTCTTTCCATGAATACTGTGGCAGCTGCCAAACTCTAGAAACAGAGAGGTGCTCGTTGTAACAGCATTTAAAGGACATGTCCACTGTAAAAATGAACTTTCTAGGAAAGTGGCTCCCTCCTTGGGGATATTGACACAGAATGAATTTTCCTTTGAATGGAAATAACCACAAAGCCCAACCACAAGGAGTAATGTAAACTTGTTCACTGTTAATATTGAATGAAGCTTCTGAGACTTGTTGGATACAATGGCAATTCACAGAATGTATATTTGTACAGTTACAAGGAGAGTATGGCCCCAGGGTTCACTATGTCTGTATTTAGCACCACAGAGAACAGGGGGGTTAATTCCCCTTTCAATAATACTAGTACAGCTCTGTAAAACACTGGATGTAGCCTGACTTACAAGCAAAAAAGATCACACTCGAGCGATTGCTGTCTTTGTTGGGTTCCCTGAACTTTGCTTGCAGGATCCTGCCCATGTGTTCTGCAGGTCGTTAGCCAAATGTGGTGCAAAGGCACCTCACCACCACATACGTCTATCCGTGGAACTCAAGGAGGACCTGAGAGTATGGGAAACTTTCCTAGGTACATACAATGGTAGATCCTTGCTTCAGAGTGTAGAACATTCTAGTGAGGAGCTTCAGTTTAATGCTGATGCAGCTGGTTCCTGGGGTTTTGGAAAGGTTTGGAGTTGCAGGGAGTTGGCTTAACAGCTGAATACTGTAGTTTTGGGCCATTATAAAAACTTGACCCCTATAGTTGTGGTGTTGGAATTATGGGGGAGCAAAATGTCTAACAAATCAATCTGTTTCTGGACAGATAATGAAAGCGTGGTCTTTGTCATTAATAAACAGTCTTCTCTTCCGGACCTAGCCTTGACACGGCACCTAGTACTTACGTGTCTGCAGCTTAATATCTGGTTTAGGGCTAGGCATATAACGGGAATTGACAATGCAGTTGCTGAATCTCTTTCTTGTTTCCAGTGGGAGGACGTCCGCAAGTTGGCCCTGGAGGAGGAGGAGGAAGGGAGTGCCCAGCTTTCTTAGGTGAGATAGTGGACAGCGATTGATGGCCATGGTTCAAGTATCAGTGGCCCCTTCATTAGGGCGTGGAAGGAGTAGGTGGCTATGGCAAAAGGGAGAAATATTCTAAAGGTAAAGAAGGATCAAAAGCAAGTCACTTTAGAGTACTTAGTGAGCCTTAGGGAGTCCCATTGCTCAGGTTTAGTGGCTCAGAGACAGACATTTCTTTGGTGCCAGGAGGGTGGGGAATAGGTCTCCTCTAGCGTTAATAGGCAAGGTGGGTTAATGGCTGAGGATGTTTGTATAATGGAGGACAGAATTAACGTGCAGATCAAGTTGGCTTAGTTTACCATTCTCCCCCTAATAGGGGAATTTTGCCTAGTCTCTGTTATAAGAAAATATGTCTTTAGGCATCTTTGTCCTCTTTTTGGCACATGAAAGGGGGGCCCCTCTTACGATATAGAAATTTGAATCATTTTTGTGATCATCTTTGTGCTGGATTGAATTTAACCCCAAAGAATTTGGCCCCCATTCCTTCAGGATAGGAGCTGTCACTGACGCTTATAACCTTGGAGGGTAATAGGACAAAAAAAACCAAAACCTTTATATTTAAAGCCACTGCTAGTAGGGGTGGCCGGAACCCGGATCCGCCGCGGATTTATCCCGTTCGCGAACGGCGGATTTTTCTGGATTTTCCGCCTCCCGAACTTCCAAACCGCGGAAAATTTTCGGAATTACGAGGATTTCTCTTATTTTCGTAAATACGTATTTTCTAAAATTTTCGAAATTACGAGGATTACTCGCATTTTTGAAAAATACGGGTGATCAGGAATGTTGGTAAATCTCGTCCAATCGTGATGTTCCCTACAGTGATGTCATCCTGTGTGTACCCAGCCTTATTATTATAACTTTGTCTCATTTTCTGTACCATAACCTCTGTAAACCGTAGTGAATCTTCTTCTTTTATACCATTATTATTGTTACTGTCACTGCTATAAGGACTGGGATTCTCTAGTGTATTAAGAGGGGAGAATGGTTAAGCATTAGCACATTTACCTTTTCTGCATCCTCTATAACCATCTTAACCCCATTCTTATCCCCACATTCTCTGTCCTCATCTGTTCACTATTGAGAGCCTCAACCCTTCAGTGCCAGCCAGTTCTGTAATTTGTCTAGCCTTTTCCCCCAGAAATATGGCACAATGTACTTTAACAAGATAATAAACGTTTGCAGCTTATCTGGAAGATGTAAAAAAAACTGTAAAATTTGCAAAATGTTACTTTCCTTACACCGATACCAGATATGTATAGGTACCCCACACTTTCTGTACCCCCAAGTCTAAAACAGCACTCTGACAAATTTTACACCAAATTAAAGGGTATTTCAACCCCCAAAATGTTTTCCTGTTATTTTGTTTAGTCATGACCACTAACCTGATCCGCCAAAACAGAATTTCTAAAAACCTTTTACTTTCCGAGATATAACACCCAATAGGCAGCAGGCCACACTAAGCCTGTATTTCCATTCCCAGAGCACGTAACAGCTACGTTGCCCGACTCCTCGCGTCAATTTCCCCTCGGAAACGATCACGCCCCCTCTTGCTTGTCGTATCTTATACGCCAGCCAATGAGAACAAGCCATTCCCGGACTGGACTGGACCAAGCATGAAGCGGTTTACCGATTATAGGTAAATAAACTTTTTATGCTTCAATATCATCTAAGCTAAAAGTTGAAATACATATTTATTAAATTAAATAACTAATAATATGATTTATTTCATCATATAATTGATAATATCAAGACTGACTAATATTAAATCCTAAAAATATTTTACGTAATAGTAATTAATATTATAGTCCCAAACGTCATATATAATTATGTTATCTGATCCTGTGTTTTATTTTAAAAAAAACTAATTGTTTAATTATTATATTTTAATATAAAATTAATTGTCAGAGATTGTGTGTGCATATTAATATTTTTAGGTTATTTATATAGATATTAAATTAGATATTTAAAAATAATATATATCATTTTTTTTAAAACAATAATATTATAAATAATATATTTATTTATATTTTAATTAAAATGAAATTATGAAAATAAATTAATATTTGTATTTATTAGCTTAAAATAAAATTTGTATCATATAATTTATAAATTGTTATTTACGTAAATATATTAATTTTTATATTCTAATTATTATTACATTTTATTAGATAAATCATAATTACTAGATTATATTAACAATTTATTTTAAAATAAATTAATGGAGAAGTTTCAACAAAGGGGCTATGAGAAAAAAATCATTACAAGGAATAGTTAATGAATTAGGTCAGGAAAAAGTTACCACTGACCTGTATAAAAGTTACATGGGGATCCATTTTGTAGGGTTATAATGTGGGCTCCAAACTTAATAAGAATAAACTGAGGAGATCAATGTATATTCTGAGGGCTGATAAAACTTTACACCCTGACTTACATCGCACCCCACATTCCATTTACAAAAAATGCAACAAAAAAAATACAATACAAAAAATACAGAAAAATAATAATGTCTAATGACCCTAAGCAAAAATACACTAGAAATGAGAACTTTTTCCCTGCAAAGATTGGGTCATACAAATACCATAAATGCTACATGTCTACTGCGATCATTCAAAGCAAATACCTTTACCACCCACACAATGGGGGGGGGGAAAAGGATTACGTGAATTGTGAGAACAAATACTGTGTGTATTTAATTAAATGTCTGTGCTCTTTGGTTTATATAGGGAAGACCATCAGCTCCTTCCGGAAGAGATTGCAGAACCATCAAAGCACCATAAGGGGTGTATATTTGAAACAAAAGGAGAAACAGTCTATAGAGAATGAGCCACCAGTTGCTAAACATTTAGTTGAAAACCAACATCAGGTTTGGGACCTTCGAGGTATGGTGATCGAACATGTGAAAGTTTATTCTAGAGGAGGAGATAAACACAAAGCCTTCCCACAAAGAGAGAGCTATTGAATTTTTGAATTCCAAACTGTGAAATCCAGAGGACTCAATCTAAATTGTTCTTTACCCTGCTTTCTGTAACTGCGTAATGTGTGATGTAACGATTGATACATCTGACATAATGTGTCTAGGGATGATTTAATAGTATAACATTTTTTCTTTTAAAGGGTCACTATACTCACTCAAACAACTTTACATGATCTGGAACGACAATGTGAGAGAAGTAGAATGGTGGTACTCACATATCTATCTGTGCTTGCTTTGTCAATAAATTATAAATGTTTAGTGAGTGCTCCTAATTGCCCCACCCTCCCTTACTCACTGCCTACTTGTAGTGTCTGCGACACTTATAAGTTCTGCACAGCCTCACCATGGGCACTGCTCTGCTTACACATCTCCCTCCCCCTACCTTCTTTCCTCTGCTGATTCTCTTAAAATGTTGCAGTAAGTGTGCTGGCAGGCAGCTAAAGATCCTAGTAAGAGGTCAGGGATGGGTCACATATTACAATCTCTGCTTCTGGAGTGACAGGTCTTTCCCTGTAAATGCTGTGATTAAATTGATGATTTCCCAGAATCTACAGCTCAGATTTAAAATCCAAAAAACATTTTGAAGTATTGGGTAAGTTTTTATCCTTGGCAAAGGTGCACATGTAGCACCAAAACATTGGGAATAAAGTATGATAATTCATAAGACTGGTATGTGGTGGATATCTATCTTTTCTATACATATGGAGCAAAGAAGTATCGCTATTTGTCTGCAAGCAACCAGCAATCTACAGACTTAAGATGTGCGGGATCCCAGATCTACACGATCTGAAACCATGTCAGCGGATGACAGTCAATCTGCCCTGAGTCTCCTCCTGCCCTTGCAGACCCCCTCCTCTTCCAAGCCCCCCTGTTCCCTCCCACTCCCCATTGACCCTCAACTTGTATGGAAACTACAGTTCCCCTTTAATAATTTAAAATCTATTTTTATATTTTTATTGATATAATTAAAATTTAATATTGTTTAACTAATGTTTTCTAGCCAAATTTATTTTCATTATTTTATTTAATTTTTTTTTTTTCATTTAAAATTTTTTATTTATTTTATTAATACCTATACTTATAAATACATGACATCTTTACACAGTTTAATTTAATTTGTTATTATAAATATTTCATTTTGTATACATTGGTAAGTTCATTAGTTGCATTATTAAAATACATACATGTATCATTATATAAAAGTATAAAAATAAATAAAAAAATTTAAGGTTATGTAAAAAATATTTTGTATGTTTTTTTGTATATTAATAATATCTAAATATTAACTAATAAATATATATTTATATCATCTCAACTGTAATATAACTTACACATTATATAGTTTATGATGCCTGCAAACTGAACTGTCTCCCCCCTGCTCAAAATATTGATCCTCCAATAAGACAATACTGGGGCTGGGATCTTGATATCCTTGAGCCTCATGCTGGACAATGCTGGGACCCCCTAAATTTACTGACTGTATAGTCTCGCCAACATACACAAGGTTGCATGGGCACCATAATGCATAGACAGCAAACTTGCTGTCACATATAAAATAACCCCGTAGGGAAAAGACTGTCTAGTACCACTCTAGCACACCAATGCTAGGTATGTGCAATCCTCATAGCCTACTCCGGGCCAATGAAATCCAATATATGTGCTAAAGATGGAGGACGCACACTACTTTTCAGCAAAAGTGATTATTCATTAAAGGGGAACTGTGTCCAAAAATGACATAATTGAGGTAAATTGATAGAATTGCTCTCCTGAGAATTTTTGAATTTATTTCCATTGTTTATTTTGTGCAATAGATTTTAAGATATTATATTTTTGTGTGTGATATGGCAGCAGCATCACCAGGTCCCCTGCACTTAAAGGGCAACTATAGTCAAAAAAACTATCATCATGAAAGTTAGTTTATATGTCATACATGCAAAAACACTTAATCCCAACCTCACCACGTACACACACCCCACTGACCTACCCTTTATTCCTTTGGCAGCCATACTTAAAGGGTAAATAAAAACTAATTTAGATTTTTACTCTAAAAAAGATAGTTTTTATGGTTGTAAACACAAAAAAGACATACCCCCTCAAACATACCTAGTTACACACCACCTACTGATCTACTTTTCATTAATGTGGCAGCTATCTTAAGGAAACTAAAGTAAAAAAAATAAATTTGACCAATCACAAAAAAGTTTGTTTATTTAACCCCCACACCTGACACAAGTACACACACCTACTGACCTACTCTTCCATTTCTGTGCAGACTACTTAAGGGTAACTATAGTCAAAATCAATTTTGACCATCATCAAAAAAATTTGTTTTTTTAACTTCGAACCTGACACGGTACATACACCAACTGAGGTAACCATTCATTCATGTGGCAATCATATTTAAAGGGTAAGTATAGTAAAAAAAAATAACCTGACACGAGTACACACTCAAACTGACCTGCCTTAATTCATGTGACAGCCATATTAAAGGGTAAGTAAAAAAACAACAATGTCCTCATCACTGACATTATCGAGTTTTAAATCTGCACACAAACCACACACACATTCCCTTCCAAAATGCAGTCTTTCAGCCAAATCAAAGTTTATACTTAAACTTTCCCTTTCTAGTTGTATTTGTTACTGTAACATGCGCTGCGTCCCCAAGTGGCGCTATATAAATAAACATATACATACATACTGTATAATCTGTGTTGTTATAATGTCCAGCTCCTGTGTCCCCAGTGGCGCTATATATAATAAACATATACATACATACTGTAAATCTGTATTGTTATAATGTACAGCGCTGCGTCCCCAAGTGGCGCTATATAAATACATATACATACATACTGTATATCTGTATTGTTATAATGTACAGCGCTGTGACCCAGTGGCGCTATATAAATAAACATATACATACATATTGTATAATCTGTATTGTTATAATGTACAGCGCTGTGTCCCAAGTGGCGCTATATAATAACATATACATACATACTGTATAATCTGTATTGTTATAATGTACAGCAGCTGCGTACCCAAGTGGCGCTATATAATAAACATATACATACAACTGTATATCTGTATTGTTATAATGTACAGGCGCTGTGTCCCCAAGTGGCGCTATATAATAAACATATACATACTACTGTTAATCTGTATTGTATAATGTACAGCGCTGGTCCCCAGTGGCTATATATAAACATTACATACCATACTGTATAATCTGTATTGTTATATGTACAGCGCTGCGTCCCCAAGTGGCGCTATATAAATAAACATATACATACATACTGTATAATCTGTATTGTTATAATGTAACAGCTGTGGTCCCCAAGTGCGGTATATAAACATATACATACATACTGTATATCTGTGTGTTTATATGTACAGCTCTGTGTCCCCAAGTGGCGCTATATAATATAACATATACATACATACTGTATAATCTGTATTGTTTATAATGTACAGCGCTGCGTCCCAAGTGGCGCTATTAAATAAACATATACATACATACTGTATAATCTGTATTGTTATAATGTACAGCGCTGTGTCCCAAGTGGCGCTATATAATAAACATATACATACATATTGTATAATCTGTATTGTTATAATGTACAGCGCTGTGTACCCAATGGCGTCTATAAATACATATAAATACATACTGTATAATCTGTATTGTTATAATGTACAGCACTGCGTACCCAAGTGGCGCTATAATAAATAAACATATACATACATACTGTATTATCTGTATTGTTATATGTACAGGCTGTTCCCCAGTGGCGCTATATAAAAAAATATACATACATACTGTATAATCTGTATTGATAATGTACAGCGCTGCGTCCCCAAGTGGCGCTATATAAATAAACATATACATACATACTGTATATCTGTATTGTTATAATGTACAGCGCGCGTCCCCAAGTGACCTATATAAATAAACATATCATACATACTGTATATCTTATTGTTATAATGTTACAGCGCTGCGTCCCAAGTGGCGCTATATAAATAAACATATACATACATACTGTATAATCTGTATTGTTATAATGTACAGCGCTGCGTCCCCAAGTGGCGCTATATAAATAAACATATACATACATACTGTATAATCTGTATTGTTATAATGTACAGCTCTGTGTACCCAGGTGGTGCTTTATAAGTAAACTATACATACATACACTAGTTCCTGGAATCACTGTGTGTGATATTGAGTTGCTGTGCCAAAGTTTAATAAAAAAACAAAAAAAGGTTAAATGTCACTTGTATCTTTGTATAATGAGATGAAAGTCCTTGGCATCAGAAAATGAAGTCACACACCCACACATCCATATATAAAGTAGAGTCCATTCTGATTACTCAGTGAAGGAAGAGAAGGTTTGGGAGAAAAGGAATTGGATCCTGCACAATATTGTACCAGTGCTTATTCCCAGTATCAGTCCTTGGTATGTACATTGTGCCATATACACTGCATAGGGGACCTGGGCTGGTAACATCAAATAGAAGAATATGGGCTATTATCTTTACTTATATATGTTATTATGGGCATTAGGGGCCAGGTAGCCGTATGTGCCTCATGACCTCCGCAAACTACCCTACGATTTGGGACAATTTCCTCCCAGTATGGTTCATACAAATAACACATAAAGCTCAGCTCTCCTTGCGGCTCCTCAACGCTTATACCACCCTTGCCACACACACGTGGTGGTGTCAAAGGATTACGGCAGTGCACGCACACCCTCTGTGGCTTTAAAAAAGTTGTCTTCGTCTTGTTCCACCGTCTCACGCCAGTTGCTTCTGCCTCCTCTCGTAGTCAGCACCTCCAACGAACTATGACTGATTTTGTGTCCACTACCCACCGTGTATGCCTCATCTTCCTCTTCTCACAATTAGAATTGCGACCCTCTAGACCATTGTCCACTTCGTGGCCCTAGCACCAGTATCGTGGCGAGTGTGTGCCGGGTTGGATCCCTTGTTCGATGGTATGGTTGACTTTGGCAAGATGTTTTGTTCTTGGTTGGTGTGGGTTGGCTGGTTTTTGTCGTCCGTCCCTCTTCTTCTCGGGGCGGCCCAGGTGATTTTTATATTACACGAACGCTTCGTTCCCACCTTCCAACGAGGACGCTCTGAATTTTGCAGTTCCAAACTGTTGACCTCCAGGGGACTCCCTCGAAATGTCTGTCCCCCTGTTTCGTACGGGTAGTGTCTTTGCCGCATGATACATCTGCCCTATGGTCTCGGGACTGATTTACTCGGTGATAAACATTTTTCCCCTTTTCAAGGGTCACTTATTCCTCACTAATACCCAACTTTCCCTGATCTGGCCCGCCAATGTGAGAGACGTAGAATGGTGCTGGTACTCACAATCTATCGTGCTGCTCTTTGTCATTAAATTATAAAGGTTTTAGTGAGTGCTCCTAATTGCCCCAACCTCCTTACTCACTGCCTACTGTAGTGTCTGCGGACCACTTATAAGTCTGCACAGCCACCCATGGGCACTGCGCTGTTACACATCCCTCCACCATTACCTTGTTCCTCTGCTGATGATCTCTTAAAATGTTTGAGAGTGAAGGGCTGGCCCAGGCAGCTCTTAAAGATCCTAGTAAGAGGTCAGGGAGGGGCACAATTACCAAATCTCTGCTTCTGGAGGACAAGGTCTTTCCCTGAAATGCTGTGATTAAAGTGATGATTTCCAAGAAACTTACAGCTCAATTTGTAAAATCCAAAAAAACATTTTGAAGTATGGGTAAGTGTTTATCCTGCAAAGTGTGCCGTAAGCACCAAAAACATTGGGATAAAGTATGATAATCAGAAGACTGGTATGTGGTGGATATCTATTTTTCCTATACTATGGGCGAAGTATCGCTATTGGTCTGAAAGCAACCAGCAATATCTCCCGTTACTACGATGTGCGGGATCCCAGATCTAACGATCTGAAACCCCATGTCCGCGGCGAATGACAGGCAATATGCCCTGCGTTCCTCCGCCCTGCAGACCTCTCCGTCGTGTTCCAAGGCCCCCCTGCTCCTCCCACCCCCCTTGACCCTAAATTGCTAGGAATACCGGTTCCCCTTTTTGTGTAATAATTTAACATCTCTTTTAACCTTTTTTGCCTAGTTGCTCCCCTAGTACATTAACCCATTGACCCCATATTGTGTAATCAGTTTTTAGCCACCTTATTTATTATGTCGTATTTAATTTTTTTGGCGGTGATCATTTAAAATTTGAATTCATTCATCGCCCCTTCCCCGCACGGCGTAATATACTCTATACGCGAGAAAAATGACCCTCTTTTTACACCTCCAAGTTTAAATTTACACCTATTGGTTTTGATAAATATTACATGTTTTGTTAAATTGCGGTCCCAGTTCTTAGTTGCCCACTTCTATGAAAATACTCACTCTTCAGTTATCATTATCTACAGTATCCAAATACACTCAATACCCTTTAAGTTCTGCAACAACCAGCTTGATGTGTTTGTAGATCAAATACCGTTCTAGACCTAAATCACGTCTAACTAATACATCTATACTCTATATCATCCCTTCCCCATTTTGTAATCCCTATTTTTACACCGACTCCCTCCACACCGGACCAACTCTACACACTTGTATAGAGGTTGTTCGGCACAACTCTGAATCTGTACCTCACTCTGCTCAAATATTTGATCAGTCCAAGACAGTTTCTCCCAACTGGGGGCGAGGCTCCCTGAATTCCTTGCCTTAGCCCTCAGCCTCTGCGATCAGCTCGGGAACCCACCCCTACAAATCTGTCTCCCACGGATGTATCGTCTCGCCAAGTAACAACCGGTTGCGATGGGCACCCCCCAAATGCCTAGACACACACTTGCCCCCTGTCACATATATAAATAACCCCCTCCCGTAGGGGAAAATGAATGTCTAGTACACACTTCCGCACACCCAATTGACTAGGACTGTGAATCATCCCACCTTAGCATCCAGCACTCACAACGGCGCTCCAATGAACCAATTATGTGCTAAAGATGGACGGAGCACACTACTTTCAGCAAAATCCGTTTATCCGATTATTCCGTAAAGGGGAACTGTGGGTCCACACAATTGCATTCAATAGTTTGTGTTACTTGTCCGGGTAAAGTGATAGTGTTCTACTATTGATCTCCTGGAGAATTTTGCTCTTATTTCATGTTTCTTTTGCATAGATTTTCACTTCCTCTGATATTATCTTTTTGTGTGTGATACGCTCTGGCAGCAGCTTCGATCACGAGTACCTTGAGGCTCCCCTGCAACTTAACGGGCAAAACTCTAGTCTATCTCTTTCCCAATTCAACTTCTACCTAAATGACGTTCGTTCTATGGTGTCCTACCTGCAAAAACACTTAATCCCCACCTCACAGAAGTACACACACCTATGACCTACCCTTGATTCCTTTGGCAGCCATCTTTATGCTCATTCCTTACATAGGGTAAATAAAAAACTTAATTTAGATTTTACTCAATAAAAGATGGTTTATGGTTGTAAAACAAAATAGACCTACCCCCGAAAACATACCTGTTAACCACACCTATGATCTACTTATTCATTCATGTGGCACGCATATACTTAAAGGATAACTAAGTAAAAAAAAAAAAACCAAATTTGACCTAAGATATCCCCACAAAAAGTGTTATTTACCCCCACCGCGTAACTGACACCAAGTACACACACCTAAGGACCACTCTTCCATTTTCGGCTCCTTTTGGCAGACATGACGTAAAGCTTTGTTAACTATAGTGCAACAAATCATTATTTGACCAATCACTTCAAAAAAAGTTGTTGTTGGGTGTTTTTGTTTTATTGAAGGTTGTTTGTGTCACCTGCTTTCACTCTGTATGTAGTGAGAGTAGGGTAAAACACCAAAACTGAGTGTTTTGAAGCGGTTAACCATTCAGTCATGTGGCAATCATAGTTAAAGGGTAAGTATGAGTTCCACACAAAAAATAACCCTGACACGAGCGCCTTACCACACTCAAACGAATTCATGGCCTTAATTGCCGTGACAGCCATATTTAAAGGACGTAAAAAATCAACGATGTCCTCATCACTGTGGGACATTATCGAGTTTTAAAAATCTTGCAGCACATGTATCATCACGTGAGCCCACCTACCTTCCCTTCACAAAATGCAGTCTTCCTAGTACGTCCCCAAATTCAAAGTTTATACCTTAAACTTTTCCCTTTCTAGTGTTATTTTGTTATGTTCAAAGCTATGCGTCCCCCTAAGTGTGCGTATGTGGTGTATTATAACTTTTTGATTGCGATTAAACCTATATTCAACATACTGGATAATCTGTATTGTTAAATGTTTTAGAAATCGGGACGAAGAACAGGGCACGGGGTTGCTTTTTTTTGTTCGTGGTGGTGGTATGCTCTGATAGTGGGCGCTATATACATAAACCATTACATAGATACTGTATCATTGGCATACTCGTTATAATTGTACAGCGCTGTTGTCCCCAAGTGGCCGCTTTATAAATAAAACACATACATACAGGGACTTTGTATAATGCGTTGTGAGAAGTACAGCTATGCTTTTCCGTCTTTTGTACCAGGCGCGATTATAAAAGAAAATACAGATACCTCGATTTGTTAGCTGTAGCATCGGGTATTGGCTTCACTACCTTCTATGAATGTACAGCGCGTGGGTACCCAAGTGGGGCTATAAATTATAATACCCGTATTACTATACCCATACTGTCATTAATCGTGTATTTTGTATAATGGTACCGCTGCGTGCGTACCAAAGCTGGGGCCGTGGGGTTTTTGTGGGTATATAAATAAACATATACATACAGACTGTATAATCGTATTGTTATAATGTACAGCGGCTGTGTCCCCAAGTGCGCTATATAAATAAACATATACATACATATGTATAATCTGTATGTTATAATGTACAGCGCTGTGGCCCCCAAGTGGTGCTATATAAATAAACATATACATACATACTGTAAATAACTGTATTGTTATAATGTACAGCGCTGTTGTCCCAAGTGGCGCTATAAACAAACATATTACATAAATACGTATATCTGTATTGTTTATAATGTACAGATCTGTGTACCCAGGTGGTGCTTATAAGTAAAACTATACAACATACGGTATAATCTGTATTGTTATAATGTACAGCGCTTGTGGTCCCAAGTGGCGCTATAAAATAAACATATACATACATATGTAGATTATCTGTTGTATTGTATAATGTACAGCTCTGTGACCCAGGTGGGCTTTTATAAGTAAACTATACATACATCAAAGTTCCTGCGAATCACTGCTGTGTGCTGGTCGTCATTGCAGTGCTGTGCAAGTGTAATAAAAAAACAAAAAAAAGGGTTTAAAGTCACTTGTATATGATGCTAATGAGATGAACGGTCCTTGGCATCAGAAAATGAAAGTCACAAACCACACATCCATATATAAAGTAGAGAGTCCATTATGAGGTACTCAGGAAGGAAGAGAAGGTTTGGAGAAAAGGAATTGGATCTGGCACAATATTGTACCAGGCGTATTCCCAGGGATCAGTCATGGTATTACATTGTGCCATATTACAATGCATAGGGGAGCTGGGATCGGTAACATCAAATAGAAATATGGGCTATTTCTTTACTGATATATGTTATTAGGCGCTTAGGGGCCAGGTTGCCGTTTATGTGCAAGGATCTGTGATATGTGTCCACTGGCTGTGTGTGTACAGTCCAGGTTATCTGTGTGTCAGGGTCCACTGTGCTGGCGGGTGTCCAGGATCTGTGATATGGGGCTATGTGTGGCCAGGGATCTGTGTATCAGGTTTACTGGAATTGGTGTGCCCAGGTATCTATGAAAGTATTAGGAGGGCACTGGGCTGTGTTTGTATCCAGGGATTGTGTATTAGAGGGAAAATAAGGCTGTGTGTGTCCAGGTATCTGGGATTAGGAGGGCACTGGGCTGCTGTGTTATAAAGGATTGTGATAGAGGGCACTGGGCTGTGTGTATCCAGGTATCGGGTATTAGAGGGGGGCACTAGGTGTGGGGTCCAAGTAGTGTGAATTAGAGGCATGGGCTGTGTGTGTCCAGGTATCTGTGTATTTAGAGGGCACGGGCGGGGGGTGTGTGCCAGGTATTGTGTATTAGAGGGCCTGGGCTGTGTGTGTACATGTATATGTGTATTAGAGGGCAATGGGCTGACTGTGTGTGCCAGGTATCCGTTGTATTACGAGGGAATCAGGCTTGTGTGTGTCCAGGGTATCCGTGTATTAGAGGGCAATGGGCGTGTGTGTGTACAGGTATCCGTTGTATGAGGGCATAGGCTGTGTTATCCAGGTATCAGTGGATTAGAGGGGCGACTAGGCTGTGTGTATCCAGGTTATCCGTGTATTAGAGGGCAATAGGCTGTGTGTATCCAGGTATCTGTGTATATTAGAGGGCACTGGGCGTGTGTACCAGGTATCCAGTGTATTAGAGGGGCTGGGCTGTGTGTGTCAGGTATCGGGTATTAGAGGGCACAGGGGTGGTGTGTCCAGGTATCTGTGTATTAGAGGGCATCGGGGCTGTGTGTGCTCTAGGTATCGTGTATTTAGAGGCAATGGGCTGTGGTGTCCAGGTATCTGTATTGCGGGAACTAGGCTGTGTGTGTACGGTATCTGTGTTATTAGCGGGAATAGGCTGTGTTTGTGTCCGGGTATCTGTGTAATTAGAGGGCATAGGCTGTGTGTGTCGGGTATCTGTGTATTAGGGGCACTAGGGCTGTGTGTGTCCAGGTATCTGGTATTAGAGGGCACTAGGCTGTGTGATGTCCGTGTCTCGTGTTTAGAGGGGTAAATAGGGCGTGTGTGTCAAGGTATCTGGGTATTCGAGGGCATAGGCTGTGTGTGTCCAGGTATCTGTGTATAAGATGTCACGGGCTGGTGTGTCCAGGTATCTATGTAATAGAGGGTACTGGGCTGTGGGTGTCAGGATCTGTGTATTAGAGGGCACTGGCTGTGTGTGGTCCAGGGTATCTGTGTATTCGCGGGCACTAGGTGTGGTGTCCAAGTAGCTGTGATTAGAGTCGCACAGGCTGGTGGTCCAGGTATATTGTTGTAGTAGAGGTCACTAGGTGTGTGTGTCAAGGGTATTGTTGTAATTAGAGGGCAATCTAGCTGTGTGTGGGTGTCCATGTATCTGTGTATTAGGGGGCACTAGGCTGTGTGTGTCAGTATCTTGTATAGATGGCAAGGGGCGTGTGTGTCAGGTATCTATGTAATAGAGGGCACTGGGCGGTGTGTGTCCAGGTATCGTGTAATAGAGGGCAAGTGGCTGTGTGTTGTCATGGTATCTGTGATTAGAGGGCACTGGGCGTGTGTGGCAAGGTAGCTGTGTATTAGAGGGCACTGGGCTGATGTGTGTGCCAGGTAGGTATCTGTGTTAGTAAGGGCACTAGGCGTGTGGGTGTGTCCAGGATATCGGTGTATAGAGGGCACTAGGCTGTGTGTTCCAGGTATCGGTTGTATGAGAGGGGCACTAGGCTGTTGTGTCCAGGTATCTGCGTATTAGAGGGCACTATAGGCTGTGTGTGTCCAGGTATCTGCGTATAGAGGGCAATGGGTGTGTGTTGGTCAGGTATTTGCGTATTCGAGGCACTGGGCTGGTGTGTCCAGGTATTGCCGAATTAGAGGGGCATGGGCGTGTGGTGTTCCAGGTATATGCGTATTAGAGGGCACTGGGCTGTGTGTTGGTCCAGGGATCTGCGCTATTAGAGGGCCATGGGCGTGTGGTTAGGCTATCGTGTATTAGAGGCCACTGGCTGAGTGTGTGTCAAGGTACGGTGTATTAGAGGGCACTGGGCTGGTGTGTTCCAGGTACTGGTATTAGAGGGCATAGGCTGTGTAGTGTCCAGGGTATCGTGTATTAGAGGGCACGTAGGCTGTGGGTGTCCAGTTCTGTGTATTAGTAGGGCACTGGGCTGTATGTGTGGGTCCAGTATCTGTGTAGTAGAGGGCAACTGGGCGGGTGTGTGGCAGGTATCTGTGATTAGAGGGCATGGGCTGTGGGTGTGTCCAGGTTATGTGTATTAGAGGGCACTAGGATGTGTGGTGTCAGGTATTCTGGGGATTGGAGAGGGCACTGGCTGGTGTGTCCAGGTATACTGTGTAGAGAGGGCACTGGCTGGGGTGTCCAGGTATCTATGTATAAAGAGGCACTGGGCGGGGGTGTCCAGGTACTGTGTATTTTAGAGGGCACTGCGGTGGGGTGTCTAGGTATCGGATATATTAGAGGGCACTGGGCTGGGTGTGGCCAAGTAGCGGTGGTGTAGAGGCACTAGGCTGTGTGTGTCCAGGTATCTGGTATAGAGGGCACTAGCGCGTGTGTGGTCCAGGTATCTGTGTATTAGAGGGGCATATGGGCTGGTGTGTTACAGGTATGCTGGTATATGAGGCACTGGGCTGTGTGTGTCCAGGTATCTGTGTATAGAGGGCACTAGGCTGTGTGTGCCCAGGTATCGGTGTTTGAGGGCCACTAGGCGTGTGGTCCAGGTATCTGTGTATTAGGGGAATAGGCTGGATGTATCCAGCGTAGCGGGTATTAGAGGCATGGGCTGTGCTGTGATCAGGTATATGTGTATTAGAGGGCACTGTAGGCTGATGTGTTGTCCAGGTACTGTGTAATGAGAGGGAAAGGGACTGTGTGTGTCAAGTAGCAATGTCTTAGAGGGCAAGGGCTTGTGTGTGTCCAGGTTATCTGTGTATTAGAGGGCACTGGGCTGTGTGTGTCCAGGGTATCTGTGTACTGAGAGGGCACCTGAGCTGTGTGTGTCCAGGTATCGGTATAGAGGGCACTAGGCTGGGTTGTGTCCAGGTATCCGTGTAATTAGAGGGCACTAGCGTGTGGGTCCAGGTATCCGGTATTAGAGGGCACTAGAGACTGTGTGTGTCCAGGTATTATGTATTAGAGGGCCTGGGCCTGGTGGGTTCAGTATCTGTGTTGTATTAGAGGGCACTGGGATGTGTGTGTCCAGGTATCTGTGTATTGAGAGGGAACTGGGTGGCCTGTGTGTGTCCAGGTATCTGTGTATTAGAGGGCACTGGGCTTGTGTGTGTCTAGGTATAGGTATATTAGCGGGCCTGGGCGTGTGGTCCAAGTAAGTGGTTGTTATTAGAGGGCACTAGGCTGTGTGTGTACGGATCTGTGTAGTAGAGGGCACTAGGCTGTGTGTGTGTCAGGATCTGTGTATTAGAGGGCCTGGGGCTGTGTGGGTCCAGGTATCGTGTATTTGTTGTATTAGAGGGCACTGTGCGGGTGTGGTCCAGGTATCTGGTGTATTAGAGGGCATAGGTGTGTGTGTCCAGGTTATCTGTGTAGTAGAGGGCACGGCTGTTGTGTGTCCAAGGTATCGTGTTTAGAGGGCACTAGGGCGGTGGTGTTCCAGGTACCGTGTTGTTTAGAGGGCCATGGGGCTGTGTGTGTCCCGGTATCAGTGGATTAGAGGGCACTGAGCTGTGTGTGTCCAGGTTATCAGTGTTTAGAGGGCACTAGGCTGTGGTTGATCAGGTTATCGTGAATAAGAGGGCCAACTGCGCCGTGGGTCCAGGATCGTGTATTAGAGGAAACTAGCTTTGTGCTGTCAGTATCGTTGTTATTAGAGGCACTTCCTGGGCTGTGATGTGTCCAGCAGCTATCGTAGTATCTAGAGGGCACGGGCATCGTGTGTGTCAGTATCTGTGTTATTAGAGGGCCACTAGGCTCGTGTGTGTCCAGGATCTCGTGTATTGAGGCCTGGCTTGTGTGAGTGTCAGGTATCTGTTGTATTAGAGGGCCTAGCGCTGTGTGAGTGTCCAGGATTACTGTGTAGATAGAGGGCCCTGGGACTGATGGTGCATAATCCGTGTCTGTTATCTAGAGGGCCACGATGCTGGTGTGTCCAGGTACCTAGGTGTATTAGAGGGCACTAGGTGCTGGATGTGTCCAGGTTATCATGTGATAATTAAGCAGGGCACCTGAGGCTGTCGTGTGGTATCCGGGTATCTTGTGATTAGAGGGCACGTAGGTTCTGTGGTCGTCCAGGGATACCTGGGTGTATTAGAGGGCAACTAGGCGCTGTTGTGTTGTCCAGGTACTCCGATGTATGTATTAGCAAGGGCAATGGTGTGTGTGTCCCAGGTATCTGTGTATAGAGGGCTGTGCTGGTGTGCTCCAGTAGTCTGTGTATTAGAGGGCACTAGGTCTGTGTGTGTCCAGGTATTGTGTATATGAGGGCACTGGGCTCGCGTCCAGGTGTGCTGTGATATCAAGGCCACTGCCTGTGTGTGTCCATGTACTGATTTATTAGAGGGCACGGGGCTGTGTTTCTGTCCAGGTTATCGTGTATTAGAGGCACCACAGGATGTGGGTGTCCAGTATGTGTTATTCAATCATAGCGCTTGGGGGTCCAGTACGATCTAGAGGCACTGGGCTGTGTGGTCCCAGGTATCTCCATGTATTACAGATGGGCACTGGGCTGTTGTGTCCAGGTTACTAGTGTATTAGAGGGCACTGGTCTGTGCATGTCCGTAGTACCAGTAGACTACGGCTGGTGAGTGGCTATCTACGTATCAAGTCATGAACCAGTGGTGTCCAGGAATCTGGTAGGGGCCGGTTGTGTGTCCAGGATTGGTTGGATGGCTTCGTTGTAATTAGATTAGAGGGCATAGGCTTGTGTGTCCGGTATCGTGTATAGCGGGCACTGGGCTGTGTGTATCCAGGTATCTGTGTATTTAGAGGGCACGGGCTTTGTGTGTCAGGTATCTGTGTATTAGAGGGAACTGGGGCTGTGTGTGGTAGTATCCTGTGTATAGAGGGCACTAGGCTGTGTGTGACCGATTTAATCGTCTGTATAGAGGGCACTGGGTCTGTGTGTGTCCAGGTATCTGTTATCTTAGAGGGCACTAGGCTGGTGTGTGTCCAGGTATCTGTGTATTGAGGGCACTGGGGTGTGTGTGTCCAGGTATCGTGTGTTATTAGAGGGCAAATGCTGTGTGTGTCCAGGTATCGTGTATTAGAGAGGCACTGGGCTGGTGTGTGTCCAGGTATCCGTGGTATTAGAGGCAACTGGCTGTGTGTGTCCAGGTAGTCTGTATTAGAGGGCACTGGGGGCCTGTGTCCAGGTATCTGTAATTAGAGGGCACTGGGCGGTGTGTGTGGTCCAGGGTATCTGCTGTATTACTGGAGGGCCTGGCTGTGTGGTGTCCGGTATCTGTGTATTAGAGGGCACTGGCGTTGTGTGTGTCCAAGGTATTGGTATTATAGGCACTGGCTGTGTGTCTCTAGTATCGGTATATTAAGAGGGCACTGGGCTGTGTGTGTACTAGTATCTGTGTATTAGCAATGGGCGGCGTGTGGTGTCCAGTATCGGTATAGCGGGGCCTAGGCTTGTGTGTGTCCAGGTATCTGTTGTATTAGAGGGCACGGGCTGTGTGTGTGCCAGGTATTGTGATTAGAGGGCAACTGGGTGATGTGTAGTCAGGTATTCTGTTGTATTAGAGGGCACTAGGCTTGCGTTGTCCCAGGTATCTGTGTAATTAAGAGGGCAACTGCTTGGTGTTGTCCAGGTATCTGTGTATTAGAGGGCCTGGGCTGTGTGTCCAGGTAGTCGGGTATTAGAGGCTGTGGCTGTGTGTGTGTCTAGTTATCGTGTTTTATTAGAGGGCACTGGGCCTGTGTGGTCCAGGTATCGTGGATTAGAGGGGACTGGGCTGGTAGTGTGGGTCCAGGTATCTGGTATTGAGGCACTGGCTGATGTGTTAGGGTTCATTTGATTAGGCGGTCACGGGGCTGTGTGTGTGTTCCAGAGTAGTGTGTATTAGATGCACTAGGCTGTGTGTGTCCGGTATCTTTGTAATTAGAGGGCACTGGGCTGTGTGTGTCCAGTATCTGTGTATTAGAGGGCACTGGCTGTGTGTGTCCAGGTATCCTGTGTATTAAGGGCACTGGTCTGTGGTTGATCTGTGTCTGAGGCACTGAGGTGTTCCATCTTGTATTAGAGGACTAGGGCTGTGTGGTGTCCAGGTTATCGTTATGTATTAGAGGCACTACGGCTGTGTGTGTCCCAGGTATCTGTGTATTAGATGGCACTGGGCGGTGTGTGTCCAGGTATATATGTGTAATAAGGGCATGGACTGTGTGTGTCTCAGGGTATGCTTTGTCGTAGAGGGCATGGGCTGTGTGTGTCCAGGTATTGATGTATTAGAGGGCACTGGCCGTGTGTGTGTCCAGGTGTATCTGTGTATTAAGGGGCACTGGGCTCTGTGTGTGTCCAGGAGTCTGTGTATTGAGGGCATGGTTGTGTGTGTCCCAGGGTATCTGATTAGTAGGGCTCAGCTGGTGTCCTGTGTGTCCAGGATTGTGTATTATAGAGGGCACTGAGGCTGTGTGTGTCCAGGAATCTTGTATTAGATGGCACTGGGCTGTGTGTGCCAGATTGGTATTAGAGGACCACTGGCTTTGTGTCCATAGTCGTGTATTAGAGGGCACTGGGCTGTGTGTGTCTAGGTATCTGTGTATAGAGGGCTACTGGGCTTCGGTGTGTCCAGGTATCTGTGTATTAGACGGGCACTGGGCTGTGTGATCTGGCAGCTTGTATTAGAGGGCACTAGGCTGGTGTGTCCAGGTACTTGTGAGTTAGAGGGCACTGGGCTGTTGTTGTCCAGGATCTGGTGTAATTAGAGGGCACTGGGCTGTGTGTTTCCAGTATCTTGATGTATTAGAGGGCACTAGGCTGCTGTTGTGTCCAGGTATCTGTGTATTAGATGGCAATAGGCTGTGTGTGTGTCAGGATCTGGTATTAGAGGGCACTGGGCAGTGGTGTGTCAGGTCTCTGCTTGTATAGAGGGCTGTGAGCTGTGTTGTGTCCAGGTATCTGTGTATTAGAGGGCACTAGGGCTGTGTGTGTCCAGGTTATCTTGTGTATTAGAGGGCAACTGGGCTGTGTGGTCCTCGGTATCTGTGTATTGGAGGGCACTGGTGTGTGTGTCCAGGTACTGTGATTAGAGGGCACTGGGCTATGTGGTGTCCAGGTATCTGTGTATTAGAGGGCACTAGGCTGTGGGTGTCCAGGTTACTCTGTGTTATTAGAGGGCACAGGCTGTGTGTGTCCAGGTATCCATGTATTAGAGGGACTGGCCTGTGTGTGTCCAGGTTATCTGTGTATTAGAGGACTGGGATGTTGGTCCAGGTTCATGATTGAGGGCACTGGGCTGTGTGTGTCCATGGTATATGTGTATGAGAGGGCATGGGCTGTGTGTGTGCAGGTATCTGTGTATTAGAGGGCACTAGCTTGTGTGTGTCCAGGTATCTGTGTATTAGAGGGCAACTGGGCGTGTGTGTGTCCGGTTCTGTGATTAGAGGGCACTAGGCTGTGTGTTGTTGTCCAGGTATCTGGTATTAGAGGGCACTGGGCTGGGTGTGTGTCCAGGTCTCTGTGTATTAGGAGGGCACTGGGCTGTGTGTCCAGGTATCTGTGTATTAGATGGCACTAGGGACTGGTGTGTGTCCGGTATCTGTGTATCAGAGGGCACTGGGCTGGTGTGTCCAGGTATCTGTGTATAGAGGGCACCTGGGCTGTGTGTGTCCAGGGATCTGTTATTAGAGGGCACTGGCTGTGTGTGTCCAGGTATCTGTGTATATAGGGCACTGGGCTGTGTGTGTCCAGGTATCTGTATTAGAGGGCATGGGCTGTGTGTGTCCAGGTATCTGTGTATTAGGGGGCACTAGGCTGTGTGTGTCCAGGTATCTGTGTATTAGAGGCCATGGGCTGTGTGTGTCCAGGTATCTGTGGATTAGAGGGCCACTGGGCTGTGTGTGTCCAGGTATCGTGTATTAGAGGGCACTGGGCGTGTGTGTGCCAGGTTTATCTGGTATAGAGGGCATAGGGCTGTGTGTGTCCAGGTATCTGTGTTGTTATTGAGGGAACTAGGCTGTGTGTGTCCAGGTATCTGGTATTAGAGGCACTGGGGTGTGTGTGTCCAGGTATCTGTGTATTAGGGGCCACTAGGCTGTGTGGGCTAGTATCTGTGTATTAGAGGGCACTGGGCTGTGTGTGTCAGTACTGTGTATTAGAGGGCACTAGGCTGTGTGTTCCAGGTATCGTGTTATTAGAGGGCACTGGCTGTGTGTGTCCAGGTATCTGTGTATTAGAGGGCACTGGCTATGTGGGTCCAGGTATCGGTGTGATTAGAGGGGCACTGGGCTGTGTGTGTCAGGTATCTGTTATTGAGCACTGGTGTGTGTGCCAGGTATCTGTGATTAGAGGGCACTAGGCTGTGTGTGTCCAGGTTATCGTGTATTAGAGGGCAATGGCTGTGTGGTGTCCAGGGATGTGTCTATTAGAGGGCACTGGGCTGTGTGTGTCAAGGTATCTGTGTATTAGAGGGCACTGGCTGGTGTGTCCAGGTATCTGTGTATTATAGGGCACTGGGCACTAGGCGTTGTGTCAGGTATCTATGTATTAGAGGGCACTGGGCTGTGTGTGTCCAGGTATCTGTGTATTAGAGGCGCCACTGGGCTGTGTGATGTCCAAGTAGGCTGTGTATTAGAGGGCACTAGGTTGTGTGTGTCCAGGGCTATCTGTTGTTATTAGAGGGCACTGGGCTGTGTTGTGGTCCAGGTATCTGTGTATTAGAGGGCATCTAGGCTGTGTGTCTCAAGAGTATCTGTATTAGAGGGCACTGGGCTGTGTGTGTCAAGGTTATCATTGTGTATTAGAGGGACTGGGGCTGTGTGGTCCAGTAGCTGTGTCTTAGAGGGGCACGGGGTTTGTGTGTTAGGGTTATCTGTGTATGGTAGGGGCATACTGGGCTGTGTGTGTCCAGGTATCGGTATTAGAGGGCACTAGGCTGTGTGTGTCCAGGCTGTATGTGTATAGAGGGCACTGGGGCTGGGTGTCCAGGTATGTGTGTATTAGAGGGAACGGGGGCTGTGTGTCCAGGGTATCTGTGTATTAGAGGGAACTGGGCGTGTGTGTCCAGGTTCTGGTATTAGAGGGCACTGGGCTGTGGTGTGTCCAGGGATCTGTGTATTTAGAGGGCACAGGCCTGTAGTGTGTCCAGTACTGGATTAGAGGGCAACGAGGCTGTGTGGTCCAGGTTGGTATCGCTGTATTAGAGGGGCGAACTGGGCTGTGTGTGTCCAGGTATTCGTTGTATTAGAGGGAACGGTGGTGTCAGTACTATTGAGGCTGCGGTTTGTGTCCGTCTTAAGGACGGGCTGTGGTGTCAGTCCGTGTATTAGAGGGACTAAGGTGCGGTGTGGTGTCAGAGGTGATCTGTGTATTAGACTCTTTTGGGGCACTGGGCTGTGTGTGATCAGGTATCGGTATCAGTTAGAGGGCATGGGCTGTGGTGTCCAGGTATCTGTGTATTAGAGGCACTAGGCTTGTGTGCGTGTACCAGGATTGTGCTTGTATAGAGGGCACTAGGCTGTGTGTGTCAGGTATCTGTGTATTAGGGGCACTGGGCTGTGTGTTGTCAGGTATCTGTGTATTAGAGGGCACTGGCGTTGTGGTGTCCAGGTCTATGTGTATTGAGGGTCACTGGGCTGTGTGTGTCAGGTATCTGTTGTATTAGAGGGCACTGGGCTGTGGGTTGTGTGTACAGGTATGTGTATTAGAGGGCACTGGGGTGGCTGGGTCCAGGTACTGTGTATAGAGGGCACATGGGCTGGTGTGTCCAGGTATCATGTTATTTAGAGGGCACGGGGCTGTGTGTGTCCAGGATCGGTGTATTAGAGGGACTAGGTGTGTGGGTCCAGGTGTCTGGTGATTAGAGGGACACTGGGCTGTGTGTGTCTAGGGGTATCGGTATATAGAGGGCACTGGGATGTGTGTGTCTAAGTATGTGTATAGAGGGGAAATAGGCTGGTGGTGTACAGGTATCTGTGTATAGTAGGGCACTAGGCTGTGTGGTCAGGTATCTGTGAGTAGAGGGCACTGGGCTGTGTGGTCCAGGTATCTGTGATTAGAGGGACACTGGCGTGTGTGTGTCAGGTATCTGTTGTATTACGAGGGCCACTAGGCTGTGTGTTGTGTCTAGGTATATGTGTAGTAGAGGGCCACTGGGCTGTGTTGTCCAGGTATCTGTGTATTAGAGGGCACTGGGATGTGTGTGTCCATGTTCTGTGTATTAGAGGGCACTGAGGCGGGTGTGTCCATGGTAATCTGTTGGGTATTGAGGGCACTGGGCTGTGTGTGTCCATGTATTAGAGGGCACTGGGCTGTGTGTGTCTAGGTATCTGTGTATTAGAGGGTACTGAGCTGTGTGTATCCAGGTATCTATGTTATAGAGGGCACTAGGCTGTGTGTGTCCAGGTATCTATGTATTAGAGGGCACTAGGCTGTGTGTATCCAGGTATCTATGTTATAGAGGGCACTGGGCTGTGTGTGTCTAGGTATCTGTGTATTAGAGGGCACTAGGCTGTGTGTGTCCAGGTATCTGTGTATTAGAGGGCACTAGGCTGTGTGTGTCCAGGTATCTGTGTATTAGAGGGCACTGTATGTATGTATGTATATGTTTATAAAGCACCACTTGGGGATGCAGCGCTGTACAGTATTAAAATACAATAAAGTCAAACAAGGGGGATAAATACATAGATAGTTCAGTACATAAATATATAAATTATATAAATAGAAGTGCTAGGGCTTTGCCACAAGAGGTAGTGAGGTCCCTGCCCCGTAGAGCTTACAATCACTGCACTGACACTGCGCTATCCCAATACAGGGATAGGTACTATAACCAAAACATGGATGGGCTATGGGATCTCCAGTTTCAAACCTTTACATGGAGGAGGTAGAAACACAGGCGCTTTATACCTTTAAGGGCATAGCACCCAGCCACTGGTTCAGATATGTTGATGACACCTGGGTTAAAATCCACCAGAAGGAAGTACAAGCTTTCACAGAACACATTAATGCGGTGGACCAAAACATTAAATTCACAAGGGAAGAGGTACAAAACAACAAACTGGCTTTCTTGGACTGCTTGGTAGAAGACAGGGAGAATGGTAAACTGGAGGTAGAGGTTTACAGAAAACCAGAGGTAGATAGTTCCCCCGTACACCTATAGTATATTGTTGAAGTTGCTGGGTGCTGCTCCAAGAACCATAGCCAATGGTAGTAATATCCAAACAGAAGCAACTCAGAGCGCACTCCAGTCTTAAACATTCAAAGGATCTGTGTATTAGAGGGCACTGGGCTGTGTGTATGTCCACAGGTATCTGTGTATTAGGAGGGCACTGGCTGTTGTTGTTCCAGGATCTGTGTATTAGAGGGCACTAGGCTGTGTGTGTCCAGGTTTTTTCATGTGGTATCTTATAGAGGGCATCTGGGGCTGGTGTGTCCTAGGGAGGTATTGTTTGTATTAGAGGGCCTGCTGGCTGGTGTGTCAGGTAATGTGTTTCTATTAGAGGGCACTAGGGTGTGTGTGTCCAGGTTGTGTTTTTTATGGGTTACTTAGAGGGCACTGGGGTGTGTGTCCAGTGTATCTGTTGTGTATTAGAGGGCACTGGGCTGTGTGTGTCCAGGTATCTGTGTATTAGGGGACGGCTGTCTGTGTGTGTCAGGTATCTGTGTATTAGAGGGCACTGGCTGTGTGTGTCCGGTATCTGTGTATTAGGGGCACTCTGGAGTTGTGTGTCCAGGTTACCGGTGTATTAGAGGGCACTGGCTGTGTGTGTCCACCAGGTATCTGTGTATTATAGGGCACTGGGCTGTGTGTGTCCAGGTAGTGTTGTATTGTATTAGAGGACTGGGGGTGTGTTGTCCAGGTATCTGTGTGATTAGAGGGCAGGCACTGGGCTGTGTTGTCCAGGTATCTGTGTATTAGAGGACAGGCTTTGTGGTCCAGGTATCTGTTGTATTAGAGGGCATGGGCTTGTGTGTGTCCGGTATCATGTGTATAGAGGGCACTGGCTGTGTGTGTCCAGGGGTAGATATCTGTATAGAGGGCCAGACGGGCCGGTGTGTCCAGGTGATCGGTTCTGTGATTAGGGGCATGGTTTGTGTGTCAGGGATCTGGTATTAGAGGGCACATGGGGCTTTGTGTGTGTCCAGGTATCTGTGTATTTCAAGGGTCATAGGTGGTGTGTGGTGTGTCCAGGTATTTCCTGTGTATTAGGGGCACTGGGCTGTTTTCGTGTTCCCAGGTATCTGTGTTATTAGAGGGCACTAGGGCATCTAGGATGTGTGTGTCCATGGTATCTGTGTATTCGTAGAGGCACTGGGCTGTGTGTGTGTCCAGGATCTGTGTATTAGAGGGCAATGGCTGTGTGTGTCCAGGTATCGTGTATTAGAGGACTATGGCTGTGTGTGTCCAGGTATCTGTGTATTAGGGCAATGGGCGTGTGTGTCCAGGTATCTGTTATTAGAGGGCATGGGCTGTGTGTGTCCAGGTATCTGTGTATTAGGGGCACTGGGCTGTGTGTGTCCAGGTCTGTGTATTAGAGGGCACTTGGGCTGTGTTGTGTCCAGGTATCTGTGTATTAGAGGGCACTGGCTGTGTGTGTCCAGGTATCTGAGTATTAGAGGGCAATAGGCTGTGTGTGTCCAGGTAGTGTGGATTAGGGCACTAGGCTGTGTGGGTCTGGGATCTGTGTATTAGAGGGCACTGGGCTGTGTGGGTCCAAGTAGCTGTGTATTAGAGGGCACTAGGCGTGTTGTGTCCAGGTATCTGTGATTAGAGGCACGGGTGTGTGTGTCAGGTATCTGTGTATGTAGAGGGCCTGGGCTGTGTGGTCCAGGTATCGTGTAATAGAGGGCACTGGGTGTGTGTGTCCAGGTATCTGTGTATTAGAGGGCAATGGCTGTGTGTGTCCAGGTATTGTGTATTAGAGGGCACTAGGCTGTGTGGTCCGGTATCTTGTATTAGAGGGCACTAGGTGTGTGTGTCCAGGTATCTGTGTATTAGAGGGCACTGGTGTGTGTGGTCCAGTAGCTGTGTATTAGAGGGCACTGGCTGTTGTGTCCAGGTATCTGTGTATTATAGGGCACTGGGCTGGTGTGTCCAGGTATCTTGTATTAGAGGGCACTGGCTGTGTGTGTCCAGGTATCTGTGTATTAGAGGGCACGGGTGTGTGGGGTCCAAGTAGCTGTGTCTTAGAGGGCACTAGGTTGTGTGTGTCCAGGTGGTATCTGTGTATTATAGGGCACTGGGTGTGTGGTCCAGGTATATGTGTATTAAGGGCACTAGGCTGTGTGTGTCAGGTATCTATGTATTAGAGGGCACTGGGCTGTGTGTGTCCAGGTATCTGTGTATTAGAGGGCACTGGGGCTTGGGCTGGCTGCGTGGTGTGTCCAAGTAGCTGTTGTATTAGAGGGCACTAGGTTGTGTGTGTCTAGGTATCTGTGTATTTAGAGGGACTGGGATGTGTGTGCAGGTATCTGTGTATTAGAGGGCACTGGGCTGTGTGTGTCCAGGTATCGTGTATTAGAGGGCACGGGCGGTGTGTCAGTATCTGTGTATTAGAGGGCACTGGGCTGTGTTGTCCAGGTATCTGTGTATTAGAGGGCACTGGGCGTGTGTGTCCAGGTATCTGGGTATTAGAGGGCACTGGGCTGTGTGTGTCCAGGGTATCTGTGTATTAGGGGCATTAGGCTGTGTGTTGGCCAGGTATCGTGCATTAGAGGGCCCTAGGCTGTGTGTGTCCAGGTATACATGTATTAGAGGGAACTGGGCTGTGTGTGTCCAGGGATCTGTGGATTAGAGGGCACTGGCTGTGTGTGTCCAGGTCTGTATCCAGTATTAGAGGGAACTGGGTGTGTGTGTCAGGTATCTGTGTTTAGAGGACTGGGCTGGTGTGTCCAGGTATCATGTATTAGAGGGCACTGGGTGTGTGTGTCCAGGTATCTGTGTATTAGAGGGACTGGGTGTGTGTGTCCAGGTATCTGTGTATTAGAGGGCCACTAGGCTGGGTGTGTCCAGGTATCTGTGTATTAGAGGGCACTGGGCTGTGTGTGTCCAGGTGATCTGTGTATTAGAGGGCACTGAGGCTTTGTGTGTCCAGGTATCTGTGTATTAGAGGGCACTGGGCTGTGTGTGTCCAGGTGGTATCTGTGTATTAGAGGGCACTGGGCTGTGTGTGTCCAGGTATCGTTGTATTAGAGGGCATACGGGTGTGTGTTGTCCAGGTATCTGTGTATTAGAGGGCACTGGGCGTGTTGTGTCCAGGTATCGTGTATTAGAGGGCACTGGGCTGTGTGTGTCCAGGTACTCTGTGTATTAGAGGGACTAGGTGTGTGTGTCCAGGTGTTGTGTATTAGAGGGCACTGGGCTGTGTGTGTCTAGGTATCGGTTATTAGAGGGCACTGGGCTGTGTGTGTCTAGTATCTGTGTATTAGAGGGCACTAGGGCTGGTGTGTCAGGTATCTGTGTGTATAGAGGGCACTAGGCTGTGTGTGTCAGGTATCTGTGTTTAGAGGGCACTGGGCTGTGTGTGTCCAGGTATCTGTGTATTAGAGGGACATGGGCTGGTGTGGTCTTGTGTATTAGGGCCTAGGCGTGTGTGTCCAGGTATCTGGTATTAGAGGGCACTGGCTGTGTGTGTTCAGGTCTGTGTATTAGAGGGCACTGGGCTGTGTGGTGTCCAGGTATCTGTGTATTAGAGGGCACTGGGCTGTGTGTGTCCAGGTATCTGTGTATTAGAGGGCACTGGGCTGTGTGTGTGGCCAGGTCTTAGAGGGCACTGGGCTGTGTTGTGGGTGTGTATCGTTAGGGGATGGGTGTGTGTTAGGTATCGTGTATTAGAGGGACTGAGCTGGGTGTTCAGGGATCTATGTTATAGGGGCACTGGCTGTGTGGTGTCCAGGTATCTTGTATTAGAGGGCACTAGGCTGTGGTATCCAGGTTATCTATGTTATAGAGGGCACTGGGCTGGTGTGTCCAGGATCTGTGTATAGAGGGAACTAGGCTGTGTGTGTCCAGGTATCTGTGTATTAGAGGGCATAGGTGTGTTGTTGTGTCCAGGTGTATCTGTGTATTAGAGGGCACTGTATGTATGTATGTATATGTTTATAAAGCACCACTTGGGGATTGCAGCGCTGTTACAGTATTAAAATACAATAAAGTCAAAACAGGGGGATAAATACATAGATAGTTCAGTACATAAATATATAAATTATATAAATAGAAGTGCTAGGGTTTGCCACAAGAGGGTAGTGAGGTCCCTGCCCCGTAGAGCTTACAATCACTGCACTGACAACTGCGCTATCCCAATACAGGGATAGGTACTATAACCAAAACATGGATGGGCTATGGGAATCTCCAGTTTCAAACCTTTACAGGAGGAGTAGAAAACACAGGCGGCTTTATACTTAAGGGCATAGCACCCAGCCACTGGTTCAGATATGTGATGACACCTGGTTTTAAAATCCACCAGAGGGAAGTACAAGCTTTCACAGAACACATTAATGCGGGTGGACCAAAACATTATTCACAAGGGAAGAGGTACAAAACAACAAAACTGGCTGTCTTGGACTGCTTGGTAGAAGACAAGGAGGAGATGGTAAAATGGAGGTAGAGGTTTACAGAAAACCAGAGGTAAGTAGTTCCCCCGTACACCTATAGTATATTGTTGAAGTTGCTGGGTGCTGCTCCAAGAACCATAGCCAATGGTAGTAATATTCCAAAACAGAAGCAACTCAGAGCGCACTCCAGTCTCTTAAAACATTCATCAATTTATTGAACACGTGACGTTTCGGTGTCCGTGCGACGCTTCCTCAGACGTATAATAGTGACAAAAAAGTGCAAGATTATATAGCATAAGGAGCATAAAAAAGCTGATCAGATCAAAAGCAAGTAAAAAACTATAGGGTACAAACAGGGTTATTCAATAAAAGTTCTTATCGTTTAAAATGGTGCTAATTTTGCCCCAAACATCAGATCTTATTTAACATTTGAAAGCTAACATTCTGATTGGTTGGGGCAAATTAGCCACCATTTAAATGGATAAGAACTTTATTGAATTACCCTGAAAGTTCATAACATGCTACAATATATATCATAATCTAAAAGTGCTTCATGGCATTAAAGTGCCATGCGAATAAAGTGCTGTATCACAGTGGGATAATCAGATGTTAAAAAATATATAAAAGTATCTATGCATATACCATAGTGAAAGTCTATAATAAAACATGTGGGTAAAAAACATGATAGCATAAAATATTCAACAACGGCATCCTTTATCATACAGGTATTGAAGATATATAAATAGTATTAAAACATATATAAAAATAAAATGCTATGGGGTGGCAGATTATTTGTTATTCAAGTAACATTTAAGGCCTATAAGTTGGTGTTGCAGACCATGAGGCTGTAAAGTATTAAGTTTACTTTTCTTAGTAGGACATTATCCCTATCCCAGCTCTTCTTAGTATGGGATATGATCTATAAAACCATCCCCTTTAAATCACAGACTGAATGTTTGAGTTCCAAAAAGTGGGTGCCACAGGTGAATGTTCAATTTTGTGAGTGTTGATTTGTTGGTTCTATCTTAGGGCTAATCTAATATCACGTTTATGTTTTTGAAAACGTTCTTTTAAAAGGTCCTCTATGGTTTTGCCTACAATATGTGTTTAGAACAAGGACCTTCAACAGATACACGCAATATTCCTGTGTGACATGTATAAAATTCTTAATCTTATAAATATTCCACGGTAGCGGATGTGTAAAGGTCTGTCCTGTTAATTATGAATCACACCATTACAATTAAAACACATTGTAAACACCCCGTTTTGTTTGATAATTTTATTATTGGTTTCAGGTATTTAGAGAAAGGGATCAGCTTGAACTAGCTAGCTATTGTCAGTGTTCACTTACCTGGACACCCGTTCGGCGGCGATCCTCCTCCCGCTCGCTTTCAGTGTGTCGCCTTTCGCGCACAAACCGGCGGGTTGCCTTTGTCCTTAGCTTGTGTCTAGCAGTTGAGGGGCAGAGGCGGTATTAGCCAATAACTCACTGCTTTTTGATTGGTCTAAGACCGCTTGAGCGGGAATTCAAATTTCAATTATCATATAATATTGTGCCTAGTTCTTATTGTCGTTCATTGGCTTTGTCTCCTATTTAGTTCCTGTCCTGGCTGCCTATTGCCCGATATAGTTTGTGGTTTCCTTACTAGTGGTGTGATATATTGTCCAGTTTCTCGTTCCTGATCTTTGCCTGTTCTCGTTCCTGATCCGCTGTGCCTGCCCTGACTTCTGTCTTGCCTTGACTAATCTTTGCCTTATCCCTTGTACTCGACTGGTGTCGACTCCTGGGTATCGACTTCTGGCTCCGTCCCTGTTTCTGTGTTGAGTTCCGATTTTATTCCACGCTTCCTAGCTCTGAGCTAGTGTGCCTGTTGTTAGTTGAGTCCTGTGTTTCCTTGGAGTATCCCGGCCGAGCACAGATATTTGCACTTTAAGTCCAGGGGGCAACGTGTCCGGTGAGGCGTACTAGCCTCCGGCCAAACGGGGGCTGTGCTATTGGTGAAGCAAGTGGTTTTAGATTGGGGTAACTGTGCTGAAGGGGATACTTGGGGATTCCGGGGCATCACAGCTATTATAATGAGGTTACCCTTTTGTAGGTTAACATGGGCGCGATTTTTTATCTTCGTATTAAGATCTTTATCTCCTTGTATATAGGCGTATCATGTGTAGCTTTGTAACATGTGTAGTGCTTCCGTTCTGGCTTTTGTATATAAACGGGATCATACCCTCTCTCCAGAAATTTGTCACTCATTTTATTGAGTTGTATTTCTTTTCATTTTACTTCATTGCAAACAATGAAGTATATCACTGCGGGACTCTATACCATTAGGAATAAACGAGCTTTCTAGCTTCTGAAGGGTATAATTCAGCGGGCTCATTGTTATTTTTAAACATTTCCCTAAACTTGGTTTCTCTCAAACTTTAATAAATCAAAGTCCCAAGCATTAAATGTTGTAACAGGTGAAAATAGTCCTTTAGACCGAAGGGAGTTTCACTCACCGTGGTGGTTGGTGTGATAAGATGTTAATCATTGCTTGTTCCTCCTGCTTTGTCTGCGTTTGGTGGCTCCTCCTCCCTGTCTTGTTCGTTTCTCCATTCCTAAAAAGACACTTGTTCTTCTCAATAGGTTGTTCCCCCTGGGTATATTTGAATGTTGGTCAATTTTTGACTTGTGGATGCCCAGCTGTCAGGTCAGACCCAGCCGAGTCTTCCATGCAGAATCCGTATCAGCCGCTTGTTCGTCATTCTTCCAGCGGCCCGTCTTATACGTGGTCGGGTGCACGTGACATTGTTCCATGGAGATTTGGAGCGGTGTTCAGGATGACGCCAATAAGCCAGGGATACACCAGTCCTTCCGATAGTACTGTACACACAATTCTGTACTATACTAAGCTTGTAATTGCGAAGCCATGCTTGTTGAACTGCAGGAACAGATTACTAAGTTTGGCAGTGATCTAATTAAGGGACAGACCTTTACACATCCGCTAAGTGGAAAATTTTATAAGATTAAGAATTTTATACATGTAACACAGAATATTGCGTGTATCTGTTGACATGTCCTTGTCTAAAACAGTATGTAGGCCAAAACAATAGGACTTTTTAAAGACGTTTTCAAAACAAAAAAGTGATATTAGATTAGCCTAGATAGAACCAACAAATCAGACACTCGACAAAATTGAACATTCACCTGTGGCAGCCCACTTTTGGAACTCAAACATTCAGTCTGTGATTTAAAGGGGATGGTATAGATCATATCCAATACTAAGAAGAGGCGGGGGGAATAGGGATAATGTCCTACTAGAAAAGTAAAACTTAATACTTTACAGCCCTCATGGTCTGAACACCAAATTAGGCCTTAAATGTACTTGAATAACAAAATATCTGACACCACATAGCATTTTATTTATATATGTTTAATACTATTTATATATCTTCATACTGTATGATAAAGGATGCCGTTGTTGAATATTGATGCTATCATGTTTTAACCACATGTTTATTATAGACTTCACTATTTGTATATGCATAGATACTTTTATAGATTTTTAACATCTGATATATCCACTGTGATACAGCACTTTATTCACTATGCACTTTAATGCATGAAGCAATTTATGATTATGATATATATTGTAGCCTGTTATATGAACTTTCAGGGTAATTCAATAAAGTTCTTATCATTTAAAATGGTGCTAATTTTGCCCCAACCAATAGATGTTAGCTTTCAAATGTTAAATAAGTTCTGATTGGTTGGGGCACAAATAGCACCATTTTAAACGATAAGAACTTTTATGAATAACCCTGTTGTGTACACTTAGTTTTTACTTGTTTGATCTGTCAGCTGTTTATGTCTATGCCTATATAATCTTGCACTTTGTTCACATATTATACGTCTGAGGAGGTGTCGCACGGACACGAAACGTCACGTGTTCAATAAATTGATTTGAGTTTTAAGGATGGAGTGCGCTCTGAGTTGCTTCTGTTTGGAGTTTACAGAAAACCAACCACACAGATCAGTATTTGATGTTTGACTCCCACCACCCTTTAGATCACAAGCGGGCGGATGAATCATACAGAGAAACACTGACCAGCACAGGCCGAGAACATCCCCACTAGCACGGCGAAAGCTTAAAGAATGAAACATCTCAGAGGAGCCCTTAAAACTTGTGGATATCCAGACTGGGCCTTTGTAAAAGAAGTGAAGGAAAGAAAAGAACACAAATAACAACAGTGAGGGGAAAAGCAAGACAGGAGGAAGAACATGGTCATCCCATATGTAGCAGGGGTCTCCGAGAAATTAAGAAGAATTTTCAATAAACACCGTATCCCTGCAATGGACATCCAAAAGATCCAATACCGAAACACAAGAAAAGCGACATCATATATGCAGTGCGTGCAGTGAAGAATGACATCATATCGCAGTGCAGTGCAGTGAAGAATGCTGTATGTGGGGGAGACCAAACAGCACCGCACAACGTATGGCCCAGCACAGAGAAGAACCAATTCCTCGGGTCAGGACTCAGCCGTGTACATGCATTTCAAGGAAAAAGGACATACCTTGAAGATTGCATGTCAACCTCCTTTCAAACGAACAGGACTGGTTAAGAGAGGTGTCAAGGAGGCCATTTATGTGAAAATAAAGGTTCGACACCAACTTTCTGCCATGTACAATACTGTTTTGACACCTTACCCTGAGCATTCCTATAACACCTCTTAGCCACAATTCAATCACGACCTTAACACACTGGCGTGTGATATGCAAATTGGGAGTTTCCACAGTACATAATTCCACAGATTCTTGTACAAGTCATTCTGAATTGAGAAAGCCAGTCGGATGATTAGCGAAATGTCTTCAAGAACTAAAACTTCAAGTCCAGTTGATCTAATTGAATACAACAGAAATACCATGATCTGGATGAATGAGAACACTCCACAAGATATCTCTACAATAGTAACATATATGCTACATCATTGCTATATGTTCCCCTTAATAAGATAATGATAGCATTGTACAATTACTCCATCCTCATAGGACGCAGGCAAAATTTAGGGATTCATTAAGGCCAGAGGGTTCCATTGTACCAATTCATATATCCATTTCTCTTCTGCCTGAAGGAGACAACTTGCTATATTTCCACCACTTGGCCCTACACATACTTTCGGATCTCATAAAAGAAAACAATATATTATTGGTTTTGTGCACATTATATATGTTTGGCCATGGCACTCCTTTTTTATTGCCCTAACATATTCCTTAATTCTTTGGATCAAGGGACCTTTTGATTGACCCACCATACTCAATCCACGCCTGCATTCCAGAACGTAGATGATCTGGCTTGACTGACAGGTAATTATTGCATCCACCTATATTTCTTGCCTGTTCGATTCAAGAGTACCTTTGATTCATTCATCTATTTGCACCTATGCATTTGTTACATCTCAATTGCCCACCAAGGGCTAATCCAGAACAGTAGGTCATACTGTTTCCTGTAGGATACCATATCCTTTAGATTTCTAGCACGTTATTGGTCATACGTGGTCTCTCACCTAAGACCTTAAGTTTGGTCCTCCATCAAAAGGTACCAATTGCTTTTTAAAATCTTATTTAATATCCACCATCCTCATTGTATCGTGAGATAAACCTAATTTATTTATTTTTTTTTTCTATAAAGCAATTCATTTCTACTCTTATGTTTTGGTCTATTATACCCCTCATGATATCTTAGTTGTAACCTCGTTCTTTAAACCTATCATCAAATCTGATGTATGGTGCTCAAAGGGTTCCACCTGTACGGGTTCGTCAGAACTGTTTCACAATGGAATCTTTTGACCTGGATGAATGAATATTACAGTTATACCATGACCTGGATGAATGAATTACCGATAGACCATGCTGGAGGAGGAATATTACAGATAGACCATGACCGGATGGATGAATATTACAGATAGACATGACATGGATGGATGAATATTACAGATATACCATGACCTGGATGGATGAATATTACAGATAGACCATGACCTGGATGTGAATTACAGATAGACGACTGGTGGATGAATATTACAGATATACCATGACCTGGATGATGAATATACAGATAGACCATGACCCGGATGGGAATATTACAATATACCATGACATGGATGGATGAATATACAGATATACCGTGAACTGGATGAATGAATATTACAGATGGACTGTGACCTGGTGTGGGTGAATCTTACAGATAGATTTTGACCTGGATGAATGATATTGAGAGACCGTGACGGAAGTGAATATTACAAATAGATGTGGACTGGATGAATAAATATTATATATATACCTTAACCTGGTGGAATTTTACAGATATACCATGACTGTATGGATGATATTACAGATTACCATAACCTGGATAATGAATATTACAGATATACCATGACGTGGATCAATGACTATTACAGATACAGTATGACTTGGATGATGAATACAGAATATCCTGACCTGGATGAATGAATATTACAGATATACCATGACCTGGAGAAATGAATATTACAGACATACCATAAACTGGATGAATGAATATTACAGATATACCATGACCTGGATGGATGAATATACGATTACCATGACCTGGGGATGATATACAGACATACCATGAACTGGATGAATGAATATTACAGATATACATGACTGGATGATGAATATTACAATAGACCGTGGTCTGAATAATGAATATTACAGATAGACAGTGGCCTGGTGGTGAATTTAAAGATAGAACGTGACTGGATGGGTGAATATTACAGATATACCTTGACCTGGATGGATGAATATTGCAGATATACCTTGACCTGAATGGATGAATATTACAGTTAGATCGTGACGGATGGATGAATATCCAGATAGACCTTGACCTGGATGGATGAATATACAGATATTACCATGACCTGGATGAATATATTGCAGACATAGCATGACCTGGATGAATTAATATTACAGATATACCTTCTAGATTAATGAATTTACAGATAACCATGACCGGATGAATGAATATTACAGATACAGCATGACCTGGATGGCATGAATATTACAGATACCAGACTGATGGATGAATGAATATTACAGATATACCATGGCCTGGATGGATAAATATTATAGATAGACCGTGACCTGGGTGAATGAATATTACAGATAGATTGTGGCCTGGATGGAAATTACTGATGGCCTGGATGGATGATATATTACAGATAGACTTTTGACCTGGATGAATGAATATTGCAGATATAGCATGACCTGGATGAATTAATATTAAGATTACCATCAGATGAATGAATATTAAAGATGTACCATACATGGATGATCAATATACACATAACCATGACCGGGATGAAATACCATTAATGACCTGGATGGATGAATATTACAGATATACCTATGACCTGGATGGAATGAATATTACAGATATACCATGACCTGGATGACTGAATATTACAGATATAATGACCGGTTAATTGAATATTACAGATATTACATGACTGGATGAATGATTTAAAGAATACCATGACCTGGATTGGATGAATATACCAGATATACCATGACCTGGATGGATGGAATATTACAGATATACCATGACCTTGGCTGATGAAATTACAGATACCAGGCTGGATGGATACAATATTATAGATAGACCGGACTGGCATGAAGATATTACAGATAGAATTGTGGCCTGGATGGATGATATTACTGATGCTGGATGATGATATTACAGATATACTTTGACTGGATGAATGAATATTGCAGATATAGCATGACCTGGATGAATTAATATTAAAGATATACCATCTAGATGAATGAATATACAGATATAACAGACCTGGAATGAATGACTATTACAGATATGCATGACCGGATGAATGAATATACACATCACACCATGACCTGGATGGATGATATTACAGATATACCTGACCTGGCTGAATGAATATAAGATTACCTGACCTGGATGAATGAATATTACAGATATACCATGACCTGGATGAATGAATATTACAGATATACCATGACCTGGATGAATGAATATTACAGATATACTATGACCTGGATTAATGAATATTACAGATATACCATGACAGATGAATGAATATTACAGATATACCATGACCTGGATGGATGAATATTACAGATATACCATGACCTGGATGGATGAATGGATGAATGAATATTACAGATATACCATGGCCTGGATGGATAAATATTATAGATAGACCGTGACCTGGATGAATGAATATTACAGATAGATTGTGGCCTGGATGGATGAATATTACTGATGGCCTGGATGGATGAATATACGATACTTTGACCTGGATGAATGAATATTGCAGAATATAGCATGACCTGGATGAATAATATAAAAGATATACCATCTAGATGAATGAATATTACAGATATACAATATCGCTTAATATATACCTAGATATTACACATCAACCATGACCTGGAGGGATGAATCTATTACGATTATACCATGACCGATGAATGAATATTAAGATATCCATGACCTGGATGGCGATTTGAATAGTACAGTATTAGACCATGACCTGGTGAATTAATAGACTTACAGATATACCATGAACCTGGTGAATGAATTTACAGATATACCATGACCTGTGATGAATGATATTACAGTATATACCAGACCTGAATGAATGAATATTACGATATACGCCTGAACTGGATGGCATGAATATTACAGAATCCCATGACCTGGAGGATGATGGAATATTACAGACTTATACCATGACTGGATGGAATTAATATTACAGATATACCATGGCCTGGATGAATGAATATTAAAAATATACCATGGCCTGGATAAAATGAATATTACAGATATACCATGGACCTGATGAATGAATATTACAGATATACCAGACCTGGATGAATGAATATTACCAGATTAACCATGACCTGGATTGTGATATACAGATATACCTGACCGTATGAATGATTTACAGATATACATGATTGGATGAATGAATAAAAGATACCCATGACCTGGATATGAATATTACAGATATACCTGAAACTGGATGATGAATATTACAGATAACCATAACTGGATGGGTTGATATTACAGATGAGATACATGACGGGAGGGATTGAATATTACCAGATATACCAGACCGGGATGAATGAATATTACACGATAGACCATGACCTGGATGGATGAATAATACAGATATACCATGACCTGGATGGGATGAATATTACAGATATACTGATGACCTGGATGATATTCGAATACTGTGCATGATTATAGCATTGAAACACATGGATGAACTTAATATGACAGATATAACTTCTAGATGACATGAATATTACAAATATACATGGCCTGGATATAGGAATGAAGTATTACAGATATACCATGACCTGGATGAATGAATATCAGATACACCATGACCTGGATGGAGAAATTACAGATATACCATGACTGATGGATGAAGAATATTTACAGATATACCATGGCCTGGATGAATGAATATTACAGATAGACCATAGCCTAGAAGGATGAATATACAGATAACCAGACCTGGAGATGAATTAAGATAGACCATTGACCTGGATGGATTAAGAATAATGACCTAGATAGACCTAGTGATATGGATGACCTATGAATATTACAGATAGAGTGTGGCCCTGGATTGAGACTGAAAATACTTACCAGATGGCCTGGATGGATGGAATATTACAATAGACTGACCTGGATTTGATGAATATTGACAGACATAGCATGACCTGGATGAATTAATATTAAGATATACCATCTAGATGAATGAATATTACAGATATCACATGACCTGGCTGAAGGACTATTACAGATTATAGCATGACCTGGAAATGAATATTACACATTGACAGACTGGATGGATGAATATTAAAGAGCTATACCATGACCTGGATGAATGAATATTACAGATATACCATGACCTGGATGAATGATATTACAGATATTACCATGATATAAGTGATGATGAAGATATTACAGATATACCATGACCGAATGAATGAATATAGAGATATTACATGACCGTGAATGAATATTACAGAATACCATGACCTGGATGGATGAATATTAACGATTAGACCATGACCTGGATGGAGATAAGAAGTTATATTACCATGACCTGGATGGATGAATAATAAGATATACCATGACCTGGGATGAATGAATATTACGATTACATGACCTGTGAATGAATATACATGAGTATACCAGGACCTGGATGATGAATATTACAGATATACCATGCCTGGATGAATGAATATACAAATATACCATGACCTGGATAAATGAATATTACAGATATACCATGACCTGATGAATGACTATTACAGATATAGCAGACCGGATGAATGATAGTAATGCCATCGGAGGATGAAATATTACAGATATACATGACCGGATGGAATGAATATTACAGTATACCATGACCTGGATGAATGAATATTACAGATCTTACATACCTGAGAATTGAATATTACAGATATACAATGACCTGGATGAATGAATATACAGATTACACCCCATGACCAGATTATGAATGGAATAATTACAGATATACCATGACCTGGAGGGATGAAATTAACAGATAGACCAATGACCGGACCTGGAGTATGAAATTACAGATATACCATTGACCTGGATGATGAATATTACAGATATACCATGACCTGGATGAATTAATATTACAGATATTACCGTGAATGGATGTATGAAATTACAGATATACAGACCTGTATAAATGAATATTACAGATATACCATGACCTGGATGGATGAAGATTACAGAATACCATGACATGAGGCTGTATACAGTATACCCTGGACCTGGTGAATGAATATACAGATATACCATGCCTGTGAATGAATATTACAGAATATACCATGCCTGGATAATATGAATATTAAGATATACCATGACAACTGGATGATGAAATTACAGATTTACCATGACCTGGATGAATGAAATTACAGATATACCATGACCTGATTGATGAATATACCACAGATACCAATGACCTGTATGAATGAATATTACAGATATACCATGACTGATGATGAATATTACAGATATACCATGCCTGGATTGATGAATATTACAGATATACATGACATGGATGAATAATATTACAGATATACCAAACCGGGATGGATGAATATTACAGATTTACCATGACTGGATGGATGAATATTACAAGATATACCATGACCTGGATAAATGAATATTACAGATAACCATGGACCTGGATGGATGAATATAAGATATACCATGACCTGGATGAATGACATAATGATAACCCTGACTGATGATGAATACGTATCGACTGGATGTGAATATTACAGATATACCATGACCTGATGATATGAATATGATTATACGATATACCATGACCTGGATGAATGAATATTACAGATATACCATGATCTGGATGAATGAATAATTACAGATACCACCATGAACGGATGAATGCATATTAAGATATACCATGACCTGGATGGATGAATATTACAGATATACCATGATCTGGATGAATGAATATTAAGAGTATACCATGACCTGGATGAATGAATATTACAGATACACCATGACCTGGATGGAGATACTAGATTATACCATGACCTGGATGGATGAATATTACAGAATACTTTACCTGGATGATGAAGATGAGATATAGCATGACCTGGATGAATTAATATTACAGATATACCTTCTAGATGAATGAATATTACAAATATACCATGGCCTGGATAAATGAATATTACAGATATACCATGACCTGGATGAATGAATATTACAGATACACCATGACCTGGATGGATGAATATTACAGATATACCATGACCTGGATGGATGAATGAATATTACAGATATACCATGGCCTGGATGAATGAATATTACAGATAGACCATAGCCTAAGAAGGATGAATACTACAGATAGACCATGACCTGGATGAATGAATATTACAGATAGACCTTGACCTGGATGGATAAATATTATAGATAGACCGTGACCTGGATGAATGAATATTACAGATAGATTGTGGCCTGGATGGATGATATTCAGTGGCCGGATGGATTAATATTACAGATTAGAACTTTGACCTGGATGAATGAATATTGCAGATATAGCATGACCTGGATGAATTAGATATTAAAGAGATACCATCTAGATGAATGAAATATTACAGATATACATGACCTGGATTGAATGACTATACAAGATATAGCATGACCGGCTGAAGATTTACACATTGACAGACGGATGGATGAATTACAGAATTACCATGACCAGGATGAATAATATTACAGATATACCATGACCTGGATGAATGGATATTACAGATTATACCATGACCTGGATGAATGAATATTACAGATATACCATGACGATGAATGAATATTACAGATATACCATGACCGATGAAATGAATATTACAGAATACATGGACCTGGATGGATGAAATTTACAGATAGACCATGACCTGGGATGGATGAAATTACAGATATACCATGACCTGGATGGATGAGGAAATAATTACAGATTATAACCATGACCTGGATGAATGAATAGTACAATTACATGACCGGGAGATGAATATTACAGATATACCATGACTTGATGAATGAATATTACCAGATTACCATGGCCTGGATGAATGAATATTACAAATATACCATGACCTGGATAAATGAATATTACAGTATTACCATGACCTGGAGGAATGACTATTACAGATATAGCATGACTGGATGAATGAATATTACACATTGACACATGACCTGGATGGATGAATATACAGATATACCATGACCTGGATGAATGATATTACAGATTATACCATGACCTGGATGAATGAATATTTACAGAATATACCATGACTGGATGAATGAATATTACGATATACCATGACCGATGAATGAATATGACAGATATACCATGACCGATGAATGAAATATTACAGATATACATGCCTGGATGGATGAATATTATAGACCATGGCACTGGATGGATGATAAATTACAGATATACCATGACTGGAGAAGAATAACCGGTATACCATGGACCTGGATGAATGATATATTACAGATAGACCATGACCTGGAGGGATGAATATTACAGATATACCGTGAATGGATGTATGAATATTACAGATAATCATGACCTGTATAAATGAATATTACAGATATACCATGACCTGATGGATGAGATATTACAGATATACCATGACCTGGATGGATGAATATTACAGATATACCATGACCTGGATGAATGGAATATTACAGATATACCATGGCCTGGATTGATGAATTAATTACAAATAACCATGGCCTGGATAAATGAAATTACAGATTACCATGACCAGGAGAAGAAGATATTACAGATATACCATGAAAATGGATGATATGAATATTACAGATATACCATGACCGGATTGATGAAACCAGAGATATCCATGACCGTATGAATGAATATTACCAGATATACCATGATCTGGATGAAGATGAATGAATATTACGATATACATGACCTGGATTGATGAATATTACAGATATACCATGAACTGGATGAATGAATATTACAGATTTACAATACCTGGATGGATGAATATTACAGATATACCATGACCTGGATGGATGAATATACAGATATACCATGACCGGAGATGAATATTAAGATAGACCATGCGATGGATGAATTAATATAACTGACCGGATGAATGAAATACAGATAGACAGGGACCTGGAGGATGGAATATTACAGGAAAAATATACCATGACAGCTGTAATGATGAGATGACAGATATACCATGACCTGATGAATGATATTACAGATATACCATGACCTGGATGAATGAATATACAGATATACCATGATCTGGATGAAATGAATATTACAGATACACCATGGACCTGGATGAATGAATATTATGAGTATACATGACCTGGATGGATGAATATTACAGATATACCATGATCTGGAGATGAATATAAGATATACCATGATTGATGACATGAATTACAGATACACCATGACCGGATGAATGAATATTATAGATGAAACCATGACCGGATGGATGATATTTACAGATATACCATGACCTGGAGGAGTGAATTGACAGATATACCATGACCTGGATGAATTAATACAGATATACCATGCCTGGATGAATGAATATACAAATATACCATGACCTGGATGAATGAAATATTACAGAATTATACCATGACCGGGATGAATGAATATTACAGATATACCTGACCTGGATTAATGAAAGTACAGAGATACCCTGACCGATGAATGAATATTACAGATATACCATGAACCTGGATGGAGAATAATTACAGATAGACCATTGACCTGATGAATAAATATACAGCTATACCATGACCTGGATGAATGAATATTACAGATATACCATGACCTGGAGAATGAATATTACAGATTATACCATGACCTGAATGAATGAATATTAAAGATATACCAGTGAACTGGATGAGGAATATTACAGATATACCATGACCTGGATGGGATGAATATACAGATATACCATGACCTGGATGAATTAATATTACAGATATACCATGGCCTGGATGATGAATATTAAAAATATTACCATGCGCAGATAAATGAATAACAGATATACCATGACTGGATAATGAAATATTACGATTATACCATCACTGGATGAATGAATATACAGAATATACCAGACCCTGGATGATGGAATTTATCACAGATATACCATGACTGTATGAATGAATATTAACAGATAACATGATCGGAGATGAATATTACAGATATACCATGACCTGGATTATGAATATTACAGATATACCGTGATGAACTGGAGGAATGATATTACAGATATACCATCACCTGGATGGATGAATATTACAGATATACCATGACCTGGATGGATGAATATTACAGATATACCAAGGACCTGGAGAATGAATATTACAGATAGACCATGACCGGATTTGGAGGAATGATAACTACAGATATACCATGACTGGAGGATGAATTATTACAGATATACTTGACCTGGATGAATGAATAGTGCAGATATAGAGACCTGATGATACTAGTACAGATACTGTTAGATGAAGAATATTACAAATATACCATGGCCTGGAAAATGATATTACAGATATACCATGACCTGGATGAATGAATATTACAGATATACCATGACATGGATGGATGAATATTACAGATATACACATGACCTGGATGATGAATGATATTACAGATATTACCATGAGCTGGAGAATGAATATCAGATAGACCATAGCTAGAAGTATGAATACTACAGATAGACCCATGACCTGGGTGAGATGAATATTACAGATAGGACTTGACCTGGATGGTAAATATTAAGAATAGACCGTGACCGGATGATGATATTACAGATAGACCTTGTGGCCTGGATGGATGAATATTACAGTCTGGGCCTGGAGTGATGAATATACAGATAGACTTGACCTGGATGAATGAATATTTGCAGATATAGCATGACCTGGATGAATTATATTAAAGATTATACCATCTAGAGAATGAATATTACAGATATACCATGACTTGGATGAATGACTATACAGTATACAATGACCTGGATGAATGAAATATGGACACATTGACCAGTTGACCTGGATGATGATATTACAGATGATTACCAGTGGACTGATGAATGGCATATTACAAGATATACATGACCTGGAGAATGATATGACAGAGATACCATGACAGGATGGATGAATCATTACAGATTTATACCATGACCGGATGAATGAAGAATATTGACAGATATACCAATGACCGAGTGAATGAATATTAAGATCTACCATGACCTGGATGGATGAATATTACAGATAACCATGACCTGGATGGATGAATAACTGACAATGATATTACAGAATACCCTGACGGAGATGAATATTACAGATATACCATGACCTGGATGAAGAAATATTACAGATTATACCAAGGACCTGGATGAATGAATATGTACATATTACCATACCTTGATGACTGTAACAGATATACCATGGCCATGGATGAATGAACTATACAAATAACCATGACCGGATTAAATGAATATTACAGATAGACCATGAACCGGGATGATGCTAATACAGATATAGCATGACTGGATGAATGAATATTACACATTGACCATGGACCTGGAATGATTGAATATTACAGATTAGACATGACCTGGAATGAATGAATATTTACAGATATACCATGATCAATGATTCGAACATGACCATGAAGGATTTACAGATATACCATGGACCTGAGTATGACAGAATGCCGGAGAATATTTTCGATTTATACCATGACCTGGATGGATGATAATATACAATGATATACCATGACATAGATTATTACATACATGATACTGGATGAATGGAATATTACAGATACACCATGACGGATGAATTTAATGAATGATATCAGATATACCGTGACATGGATGATGAATATTACAGTAATACATGACCTGTATGGAATATCGATACATTACCTATGTGATTTACATATCACCATGCCTGGATGGGAATGAATATTAACAAGATATACCATGACCTGGAGATGAAATTTACAGATCTACCATGACTGGAGTGAATGAATATCAACAGATATTACAGACTGGATTAATGAATATTACAATAATACCATGACTGGATAAATGAATATTTACAGATATACCATGACACTGGGATGGAATGAAACTTACAGATTAGTACATGACCTGGATGAATAGAATATTACAGATATACCATGACCTGGCTGATGAATATCAACAATAACATGACTTGATCTATACCGTATAAGCGGATGAAGACATACAGATATACCATGGACCTGATTGATGACTTATTACAGGATATACCGCATGAACTGGGTGGAATGAATTACAGAATCATGACGGGATGATATTACACATAACCTGACTGGATGATATATTAAAGATATACATGACCCGGATGCGGAATATTAACGATACCATGGACCTGAATGAATGAATATTTACAGATATGACCATGACCTGGCATGAATGCATATATACAGATATTACCATACCTGGATGCAACAGAATATTACAGTATAACCATGGACCTGGGATTAGATGAATATAAGATATACCAGACATGTATGAATGATATACAGATATACCATGACCTGGATGAAACTGATATTACAGATATACCATGACCTGGAAAATGAATATTACACGATTAACAGTGATGGATGAATGAATATTACAGATTACAAGAACATGACTGGGAGATGGAATATTAAGATATACCATGACCTGGCGGTGGAACTAAGATATTACAAGCATGAATGATTACAATACCATGACTGATGAATGACATATTACGATAGGAAGCACCATGACATATGGAATGATGAAACTACGAGATATACCATGACCTGGGAGGATGAATATTACAGCATATACTTGACTATGGATGAAGAATTATTGCAGAATAGCATGACTGGATGAATTAATATTACAGATATACCTTATAGATGGCGAATTCAACTAATTAATGGCCTAATAATATACAGATGCCTGGACTAATGAATAGAAATATCATACTGGTGAGAATTACACCGATACGGACTGGATGGCATGAATATTTACAGATATACCGACTGATGGCTGGATGATAATGAAAGACAGAGTATACCATGGCCTGGATGAATGAATCTTACAGATAGACAAGTCCTAGAAGATGCATACTACAGATAGACCAGAACCGGATGAAGGAATATTACAGATAGACCTTGACGGATGGATAAATATTCTAGATAGACGGACCGGGAGATGAAATGAATTATACAGATAGAGTGGGGCCTGGATGGATGAAAATTACAGATGGCCTGGATGGATGAAATTACCGATAGGACTTTGACTGGTATGAATGAATATTGACGATATATAGCATGACCTGAGTGAATTAAGATTAAAGATATACCTTAGAGAATCGAATAGTTACATAGTATACCATGGACCTGGATGAAGGGACATTACAGTAATTAGCCTTGACTGGATGAATGAAATTACATTGACCATGAAACGTATGGAGAATATTACAGATATACAGACTGGAGGAAGGAATATTACAGATATACCATGACTGGATGAATGGATAGACAGATATACCATGACCGGGAGAATGATGAATATTACAGATATACCGGGAAAGGATGAGTGAATAGTACAGATATACAAGTGACCGATGACTGAATATTACAGAATACATGACCTGGATGGATGAATATTACAGATTAGACCATGACTGGATGGATGAATATTACAGAAGATACCATGGACATGGATGGATGAATATTACAGATATTACCATGACCTGGATGAAATGAAATTACAGATATACCAGACCTGGATGAATGAATATTACAGATTACCATGACCTGGCTGAATGAATATTCAGATTACTACCATGGACCGTGATGAATGAATATTACAGATATACCATGGCTGGATGAATGAATATTACAAATATACCATGACCTGATAAAGAATATACCAGATATACCAGGACTGGATGAATGACTATACAGGATAGAGCAGAACTGGATGGAATGAATTTATTACACATTGACCATGCCCTGGATGGATGAATATTACAGATTATCCAGACCTGGAGATGAATAGTACAGATATACCATGACCTGAGGAATGAATATTACAGATATACCAGACCTGGATTGAATGAATATTACAGATATAACCACCCTTCCTCAGACGTATAATATGTGACAAAAAAGTGCAAGATTATATAGCATAAGGAGCATAAACAAGCTGATCAGATCAAAAGCAAGTAAAAAACTATAGTGTACAAACAGGGTTATTCAATAAAAGTTCTTATCGTTTAAAATGGTGCTAATTTTGCCCCAACCAATCAGAACTTATTTAACATTTGAAAGCTAACATCTGATTGGTTGGGGCAAAATTAGCACCATTTTAAATGATAAGAACTTTTATTGAATTACCCTGAAAGTTCATATAACATGCTACAATATATATCATAATCATAAAAGTGCTTCATGCATTAAAGTGCATAGTGAATAAAGTGCTGTATCACAGTGGATATATCAGATGTTAAAAATCTATAAAAGTATCTATGCATATACAATAGTGAAAGTCTATAATAAAACATGTGGTTAAAAACATGATAGCATAAAATATTCAACAACGGCATCCTTTATCATACAGTATGAAGATATATAAATAGTATTAAAACATATATAAAATAAAATGCTATGTGGTGTCCAGATTATTTGTTATTCAAGTAACATTTAAGGCCTAAGTTGGTGTTCAGACCATGAGGCTGTAAAGTATTAAGTTTACTTTTCTTAGTAGGACATTATCCCTATTCCCGCCTCTTCTTAGTATTGGGATATGATCTATAACCATCCCCTTTAAATCACAGACTGAATGTTTGAGTTCCAAAAAGTGGGCTGCCACAGGTGAATGTTCAATTTTGTCGAGTGTTGATTTGTTGGTTCTATCTTAGGCTAATCTAATATCACGTTTATGTTTTTGAAAACGTCTTTTAAAAGGTCCTATTGTTTTGCCTACATATGTTTTAGAACAAGGACATTTCAACAGATACACGCAATATTCTGTGTTACATGTATAAAATTCCTTAATCTTATAAATATTTTTGAATGTTTAAGACTGGAGTGCGCTCTGAGTTGCTTCTGTTTGGAGTTTACAGAAAACCAACACACACAGATCAGTATTTGATGTTTGACTCCCACCATTACAGATATACCATGACCTGGATGAATGAATATTACAGATATACCGTGACCTGGATGAATGAATATTACAGATGTACCGTGACCTGGATGAATGAATATTACAGATATACCATGACCTGGATGGATGAATATTACAGATATACCGTGACCTGGATGAATGAATATTACAGATGTACCGTGACCTGGATGAATGAATATTACAGAT